>PVLA01006152.1:0-130031 GCA_004027455.1 Hydrochoerus hydrochaeris | reverse complement strand
CCAATTTCAGTGCACTATGGTCAGATATTATGCATGGTATGATTTCAATACCTTTGCATTTACTTAAGAATGTTTTATGGGATAATATATGGTCTATTTTGGAGAATGTCCCATGTGCAGCTGAGAAGAATGTGTATTCTGATGTGGTTGGGTGGAACACTCTGTAAACATCTACTAAGTCCAATTGCTCACAGGTATGCTTTAGTTCTGTTATTTCTTTGCTGACTTTTTGTCTAGTTGATCTATCTCTTTGTGACAATGGGCTGTTAAGATCTCCTGTTATAATTGTTTTCTTGTGTATTTGGTTTTTCATGACCATTATTATCTGTCTTATATAGTTGGGTGCTTCTGTATTTGGTGCATATATACTTATAATTGTTAGTTCTTCCTCTTGAATTTTACCACTAACAAGTATGCAGTGACCTTCTCTATCTCTTTTAATCATTTTAGGTTTGAAGTTCATGTTGTTTGCAAATAGAATAGCTACCCCTGCTTTTTTCTGGGTTCCTGTTGCATGGAATACTGTTTTCCATCCTTTGACTTTTAATCTATGAGTTTCCTTTTGGGTCAGATGTGTTTCTTGTATACAGTATATTGTGGGGTCCTGTTTCTTGATCCATTCTGTCAATCTATTTCTTTTTACAGGTGAATTGAGGCTATTTATATTTATGGATAGCACTGATATGTACTGGCTCGACTTTGCCATGTTATGTTCCAGTTGTTTCTTTCTGCTTTTCCTCTTATTTAATTTCTTATCCTACATGGCGGTTTCTTTCTGTTGTTGTTTTGGGGATTGTGGTCATTTTTATCTCTGTCTAGCATGTCTTTCAGTACTCTTTCTAGGGTTGGAATTGTGGACATGAATTTCTTCAGTTGTTGTTTGTCATGGAAGTATCTCATTTCTCCATTAAATTTGAATGAAAGTTTTGCTGGGTACATCAGTCTGGGTTGAAGATTGTTTTCTTTCAGGGCTTGAAAAACCTCACTCCAAGCTCTTCTTGACTTGAGGGTTTGTGCTGAAAAGCCTGCCGTGATTCTAATGGGCTTTCCCTGATAGGTGAGTTGTGTCTTTTCTCTGACAGTTTTAAATATTCTCTTTTTATGCTGTATGTCTGAGATCTTAATTATTATGTGTCTGGGTGTGGATTTATGCTGATTGTGACTGTTTGCTGTTCTATATGCCTCACTTACCTGCATATCAGATTCTTTCCCCACGTTTGGGAAATTTTCTGCTATTATTTCTGTAAATACTTTATGTATGTCATTTCCCTGGACTTCTGTATCTTTGCTAATGCCCATTATTCTTATATTGTTTCTCTTGGCATCATCATGAAGCTTCTGGATTGTCATTTCATGCTGCTTAGTTATTTTTAAAAGTTCTATCCTTTCCTGATCACTAAGTGTGATCCTGTCCTCAAAGTCCAAAATCCTATCATCAGCTTCCTTTAGGCAGTTTTGCACGCTTTCAATAGAATTTTTTGTTTCTTGGATGTCTCTTTGAGTTTGTGTCATGAATTCTGCTTGTTTTCTATATTGTTCATTCAAAGTTTCAATCAGTTTCCCATGCTCGTGTACTTTTTTCTCTAGTTCTTCTTTAGCTGCATCCAACAACTCCTTTACTAATGTTGTTATTTCTATCTTTACATGGGAGACTACTTCTTATTTGAATTCCTCTATAGCCTGATGCAGTTGTTATTTTTATTTCACTGGCTATTTTTTCAGAGATTCCTGGTGTGTTAATTTTGGGGTCCTCTATTTCAATGTCTCCTATACTTGTCTCTGGTGAACTATATGTTTGAGACTGCATTTTGCTTCTTCATTTTGTCATTTTCACTTTGCCTGGTGTTTTCTATGTGTAGGAGGGGATCACACACACTCTTTTCACACACCATAATCTTACAGTTAGTTGGAGGGTGTTTTTACTACTGGCCCTATTTATCCCCTGTACACCTCTATTTTAGGGGTATACTCACCACATTGATACAGTCAATCCGGTGTAGTCCAAAGTTCACCACCTAGGAGCAAAGTTCCAAATTTTCTCACACTAACTGGATACCGCTGAGATCTTCTGATGTTCCAGGTGGGAGGGCGGGCCACTCTGTAGCAGTCCAGGGCAGTTTTCAGTCTTCGGCGGGCCTCCTCAATGTTCCGGTGGTAGAGCAGGCCCACAGGGGAGGTCTGGCTAGCCTACCCCTAAGCCGGGCTTGTGCTAAGTTCCAGGTGGTAGGGCAGGCCCTCGGTGGAGGTTCCAGGCAGCTTATGCCTGATGTAGGCTTCCGCTGAGTTCCTGCTGGCAGGCCGGGCCCTGGTATTTTCTTTAAAGCATGATTTAAATCCTCAATAAGTGAAAGATATTTTATGTGAGCCATATTTTCTCCCTCTGTGTTTTTATCCACAAATAAGTTTTAACATTTAAAGTTCCAGGGATACACTCTGTGCTTTTTATTGCTTTTGTGAATTTATACATCCAGAAAGAACCACTCTAAATTTGTTGTTTTTTTTTTTTTTTTACTTTTCACGTAATAAGTTAAAATGTTTGCCATCTATGTTCAAATAATTAATGATTTTCTTGTTTCTTGATGATGAACAATAGAATTAAATTCCATAAGTTTAATAGAATACAAATATAAGGTTATACCTAAGATAAAAGCTTATATCTATGTTTTTAGATGTCTTTGCAACTTAGAAGAAAACTTCTATTTATGAATTTCATAAGCAAAAGGTAAACTCGTATTTTTAAACTTGTAAGAGATTTATTTATCATGTTTCCCTTTGTAGTTCTATAAATAAAAATTTTCTCAAGTATCAGGGTTAATGAGTGGTAGAGATAATAATTGAATCCACTTTACCAGCTCTTAATTCCCTGCTTAGCTTTCATTGTAACTAGTCCTACTAAATCTCAGAAGCTGAAAATCTAATCAGAGTTTTCTTGGAAATGTATATAAGGGGCTGAGAAAATAATATTTGCCTCAAATTCCACATAATATTTTCATGAAAGAATATATACTCAGCTTGAAATTAACTTTGAAAACTTTATTGGATATATACCAGACAGTGTTCTAAGATTTTTCATGACCCACTTATTTAATCCTTAAAATAATTTTTTAGTATTCATACGAATGTTATTCACAGTTTACGGTTGACAACAAATAGACATAATTTCAATAACATGACAAAATATGGTCAACACGGTCATTGAACCTGACAATCTGGCTCATGACCCATAGCTTTGGCCATTCTGCCATATTTCTCATTCATTAAGTTTCATTATTTCTAATTTAGTATTTCAATGTCATTTATATGATATTTTAAACAAACAAAGGATCAGATAAACCAACAATTTCATTTGTGTGTTTTTTTACTGTTATACTAAATTATGCGCTCTGGTTAAAATACAGCAATTTCCTGAACTAAGGACATATGTTCTCTTACTTTTGTAGTTATGTCCTTGCTTTCAAATTCATGACACTTGGAAATATCAACACTAATAAACTAAGAATTAATTTTACACATATAATTTAGAAAACAGCACAAAAATTGTCCTTACTTTAAATATCTTTTGGACTCTGATTCAAACAATAAATTTGGAATATTCTCCTAAGTATCAGCAAACAATTAGTTTAAATTTATAGCAGTAACAATAAGCACACATGAGAAAATCAAGGTATTTAATATTTATCCTTGATAACTACAATTTCCCATGTATGGCATGCTTTTAAAATGTTATTACTGTAAACATTTCCTCTGGATAATGAACACAGGTTTAAATAATTTTCCTTAAGCTGTGTAAAACTGAGACCTTTGTCCTTTATAATATTAATTTCAAGTCAAAAAGAAATGGCATTTATATGGGTGAGGAGGAAGTGTCCTCATTGAAACCTTAGTCAGGTTCTCCTTAAACTCGAATATTTCACAGGGAATGGACCTGTTTGTGAAAGTCTAATGTGAACACATGGCATCTAATTTCCATGAAAGTTTCAATAGGCATCTGAGTAAAATATGGCTATGAGTGAAGTAATAAAATAGAAGTGGAACCGTGTGACAATAGTGCCCTACTGGGAGTCTGGTGGCAGCAGTGGAAGGGGATGTTCCAAGAGCATCTGTCTCTTTGGCAGAACTCAGAGGCAGCTGCTCTGCTTACTCTCATCACGCTCATGAGATTTCCCTTTGATGGTAAAAGTGATATCTGCTCTCTGCTGCATTCACATTTGCTATACCTGTGCTGCTGAGATATTTGTTTAATTGCTTTGAAGACAGGAAATGTTTCCTGAGAAAAATCAATGAAAAGCTTTAGCAAGCTGTTATAATTCTAAACTCAGGCTTGTTCACATGTATCTCTTTTCCAAATCTCATCCTTATTTGTATTTGCAGTATGATAGATGGCAACACTTGCAAGCTCATAATATCACTGTGCTTATCATGCTATGGTCGCTTGTAAATGCTGTCCTTTTTTGAGGTGACCTACTATATCATTCAGTGCTGTCCAATTATTTTCTTGTAAAAGACTGATAAGGTAAATATCTGCTTGCTATTTTTCTTTCCAAGAGCAGTTTCTTCTTTTTATAAATATTAAAGACTCAGAAATTTGTTATCACAGGAATATGGAAGAATTGCTATTACATTTATCTCTCACAGTAAAATTATAAAAGTTTCTATACATACACCATGAATATTCATAAAATTAAGTTTGTTCCAATTATGGAAACTATAAGACTGGTTGGAATTGGATTTTGTTAGTTTTTTGCCAATGGACTTAGGCAACATACTTAGCACTTTCAGGTTCACGTCAACTGTAAAACATTAAGAAGAAATAACATGTATTTTGAGGGACTATAACGTACAGCTCTAAAGAGTGAAAATATGTGTACTTATCTGTTGACACTAGCTATATCTATGAAGATACTAAAAAGTTAGCACAATATAGATTTTGAAAATTCATATAAGTGATTTGAGCTTTAGTTATGTTTTCTGTAAGTATTGCATATCAGATAACCAACTCAGTTATCTAATAAATGTTGTTTTGGGAAACATGACCTCTTGGAATATTTGTTTTATTTTGGTTCACAATATATATGGAGAAAAAAAGGAAAAAAAAACATAGGTCACATTACAATTGACAAATAAAATCATTGTAATTAATCAGGACCATTGACTGAAGAGAGAGTAAACTATTCAAGAGAGAGTAAACTAATTTAGTTCATGAAAATTGAAAGAGCAGGATGTCATACAGTTAAATGAGATTAAGCAAAAATTACACAGCTGAATTTTAAAAGAAACATGCAAGATATGTTTGAAAGTGAGAGGTTCTTATGGCAATTCAGAGTGGCAATAAGAGTATGATCACTGAGCTCATTATATCATGTAAATTAAACATAATGAATAAAAGAAGCTTTTAAAGTTAGATTATTTTCCAAGAATATAAGAGGTTGTCATTGAAGGATTCTGTTGAAAGGAAATGTATTCAGAGTATCATATTCTTGCAAATTAACTGTTCTGTGGAGTATTTTTTTTATTTGCTTCCCTGGATTTTTCACATTCTCCTCACTATTCGGTGTGTTGGGGAAACGAATCACCTTGGAATGAATTATATGAACTTCTTGCCCACTTCTGTTGGAACTGAAGAAACTCAGAATGCAGGGTGATGGTAAAATGTGAGCATGTGACTAACTGCCGCTCTTTCACTCTCAATGATTTCTTTCCTTGACCTCAGTCCTTAGTACAAGCTGAGCTACAATTTTTGAACAATTATGTACAAATTAGGAGAATGAATCATTCTTGACTTGTCACTTTTCCAGTCCTATAGCAAGTAAATTGCTGCATTTTTTTTTATCCTGCTAATCCTGTCATCTAAATATCTCCTGTCTCTCCCTGACTTCACCAAATTGCCACTGTGATGATTGGGAACTTGGCTGGATTGCTGTGTAAGCTTTCTAATTGCTCTGCTCTACTTTGTGTCTACATCTGCATATTCTCTACATACTGATTTCTTTTTGCTTTGTTTTGTTCTCTTATTTGTTTTGACATCAAAGGAAAGTATTATTTGATTTTAATATCTCTAGGTATTAAAAACTTATCCTGACATTTATAGAGAGAAAGGACAAGACTCACTCTTAAATGGATTAACAGTCTCTACCCATGAGCAATACCATAAAGCCTGTTCAAAGCCCTCCACAAATGGACTAGATAATGGCAAAAGAATCAGAGAATTTGGTGCACATCATCCTTCCTTCCTGATGTTAACTAGGAAATTTCCATATTTATCTGCATTATATATAACCATTCTACATTATGTCTGTTGATGGAGAGGAGATAATGTTGAGAGACTATTATTTTTTTTTCAATTGTTATCCTCATTGGAATAAAAAATACAGCCCTCTCATTAATTAATGTCAGATCTAATGTCTCTCCTCTAATTGAGGAAACCTAGACACAAATTCATTTACCAAATTATACAATTAAAAATAATGAAAACATTAATTTACTAAAGGTATATTAATGAATAACATAAATGAAAGATTGCCAAAATGTTTCCAAGAGATGTGGGAGCAACTGATTTTATAGTTCAAAGTAGTCTAAGTTAAGGAGCATTTTATGCTTCATCTTCATTATAGAATTATAAATTTACTTTGTCTGTGTATGTGTGTGTGTATTGAAATTTTAGCTATGAATAAATCCAGGCTAAAATACTGATTATAGAGAATACTTCAGGGGTTGAGCTTTAATATTTTACATTCACCATACTCAGTTTGCTGATTCTTTGCTTAAAATATTTTTTTACAGAACTAGGAATCTAGCTGAGAACTTTGTGAATCACAGGCAATTTCTGTCAATTTTTTAGGGGACCAAAATCCATTTGTACCCTACAGAAGGCCCAGTTAAGAGGCAAGATAAGGAAGATCACTTTATTCTAAAGTGACTAAGAAAATGAGTAAGTATTATCCAAAGTCCTTCTTGACTCGCTCTTCTTTTTCTAGAAATTTCAGGTGCAGCATTAGGTTGTGTTCATTCCATTTTCCTCGCCTGGGAATTTACCACTATAAATTTCCCTCTGAGGACTGCTTTCATGGTGCCCCACAGGTTCCAGTAATTTATATTTGTTTTTTTGTTGAGATACTGTTTAATTTCCTCTTTAATTTCTTCTGTGACCCATTAGTTGTTCAGGAGAGTGTTATTTAATTTCCATGTGTTTATGGGGTTCTTGTAGGGTTTTTTGTCATTAATTTCCAATTTTATTGCTCTATGATCAGATAACATGCAATAAATTGTTTCAGTTCCTTTGCATTTACTTAAGCATTCTGTGGGATAGTATGCGATCTATTTTAGAGAAAGACCCATGTGCAGCTGAGAAGAATGTATATTCTGATATTGTTGAGTGGAACATGGGACACATCTACTAGGTTCATTTGTTCACAAGTTTGATTCAGTTCTGTTATTTCTTTGCTGATTTTTTGTTTGATTGATCTGTCTCTTTGAAAATAGGGTGTTAAGGTCACCCATTATAACTGTAGTATTGCTTATTTAATTTTTCATGTCTATTAAGATTTGTCTTACATAGTTGGGTGCTCCCATAAGGTGCATATATATATTTATGATTGTAATCTCTTCCTCTTCAAGTTTTCCCCTAACAAGTATATAGTGACTTACTTTATCTCTTTTGATCATTCTTGGTTTGAAGTTCACATTGTCTGTGAGAGCTACCCCTGGTTTTTTCTGGGTTCCTGTTGCATGGAGTATTGTTTGCCATCCTTTAACTTTTAGACTCTGCATTTCCTTTTGAGCTAAATGAGTTTCTTGTACTCAGAATGTTGTTGGATTTTGTTTCTTAATCCACTCTGCATCTGAGATGAATACACACTTCTCAGATGAAGAAATACAAATGGCAAATAAATATGTGAGAAAATGTTCAACATCAATAGTCACTTGAAAAATGAAAATTAAAACAACACAGATTTCATCTCGCTCCAGAAAGAATGGCTAAGTTCAAGAAATCCACCAATAACAAATTCTGGATGGCTGTGGGGAGAAGGGCTCTTAATCACTGTTAGTGGAAGTGTACACTGGTGCAACCACGCTAGAAATCAGTGTGGCATTTCCTCAAGAAGCTAGAATTAGAGGTTCCATTTGACTCAACTCTCCCACTTTTGGACATTTTTCCAAAGAATTGAAAATATCATACCACTATGATATATGTACACTCATATTTATAGCAGCACAATTTGTAATAGCCAAATCTTGGAAACAACTCAAGTGCCCATCAATTGAATAATGAATAAGAAACGTGGTATTTTTGTACAATTAGGTACTACTCAGCTAAAGAAACATTGAATTGAGATTTTTATAAGTAAATGGACATTACTTGAGACCATACTTGTAAGTGAAATAAATCAAACTCACATGAGTAAATACCATATTCCTCCTCAGTGTAAGAAACTGAAAGGGTATCCAAAATCTACAATAAATACTGTGTAAGGGTAAGAAACTTCCCAAAGAGACAAAGTAACTGGGATAGAGGAAAGGAGGAAAGAAAGGGAAAAGGAAAAAGAGAAAAATTTGTGTGTGTCTGTCTGTGTGTGTGTGTGTGTGTGTGTGTGTTTGCATGATAGGTAAAATGATTATACTACTAATTGTATTAGTTCTTAGAAAAGAACAGTTAATACTCATATGATGAGATCAATTTTACCTGCCTATATCTGGTAATCTAAGCAACCCTTTTGAAGGTAACAATATGCTGTATTACAACCATTGTAAAATTTCTATCATCTTATTTTGTAAAACTATATTGTTATTGTTTTGGGTTTGCTGTTGTTTGTCTTTTGCTTTTCTTCTTTGTGTCTTTTTTTCTCTTAAACAAAACAAAACAAAAACAACAACAACAACAACAACAAAAGCCCATTTTACCAGGAAGCTGAAAAGTTGTTTACATAGGCAAGGAATGAGTGCTTGTAGCTTGGTGGAAACCTTTCAATTAGTGAAGGCTGCTGATTGAGACCAGATGGCATACATCTGAACTTAGTAACATGTAAGATGATTTTCAGCTCTGCAAGCCTCAAGAAAAACAGTCTTAGTTTGCCCATGTGCTGGTCCTGACATACTACACAACTATCATAGTAGAAGAGAAAGGAGAGGATCAAATAAAGTTGAATGGGAAGTCCTCACTTTTCTCTTTTAAACAGAGATACATTCCCCTCCCTGAAGAAACTTTTAATTCATATGTGTTACTCTTGGTTCATGTAAAAAAAAAAATGATGACAACAACATTTGAAACATTTTCCCTGCAGGAAACTTGTGGGAATTTTTCTTAAAAATTTCATTCTTTTATGCTAACTTCCAGAAAACCTGGCTATTCATTCAATCCAAGTCAAATTAGGAAAGGACTCAACTAGAAATCTGTTTTACCATCCCATATCTACTTTAAATCGATTGAGTACTGTATTTGCCTTGTCACATGAACTACATGGTTTCAGAGTCACCCTCTGCTAATAGGAGCTAAGTTCAAGAATTCTCTCATTTGTAATTTTCATGCCTTCCAGTCTGCCTACACTTCAATCTCTCCATCTTGTGTAGGACAGAAAAGTTAAAGAAAGGAATGATTCTCAAAGACATCCATCCTCTCTGGCCTTGTAAATTCTGAGATCTGTTCTTTTCCATCAATGAATCCATATTTCTTATTACTATGGCAACTAGCTGCTTTCAATTCAGTTATTTCAGCTACCTCTGATTTTCATTAGAGGTTATATTTTAGCAATTCTTTCTAAAATTAAATCTGACATATTTAACATCTTCTCATTATGAATCTTTTTATTTCCAAAATGTACTACTTTCTGTTTTTAAACAATGTTATAACCAATTTCATCTAAGTAACTCAAGATTTTAAATAACAGTAAAATTTTCTTCAAAGAAAAAACACACTGTGAAATAGTACAAAAATGTTAATAGGAATAAAAAATATGGAAAGATGATGCTTTACTAGAAATGAAGATGTTCAATACATATTTCACTTGCTTTCATTAAATGATCTTACAAATTTAACTCCTTTTCTAAAGTAAAGAATTAGCTTTCCTTCAAGAGATAGCACTGGTTTTCTTTATGATTTATTGATTCTTTAAAGTCTGAAATTTCCAGATGATTCTTAGTGAGAATGTTTTGAAGGAAGTATAAAATAAATAACTTTGTGAAACATACTGTATGTGAAACTATACCAAATAAACCTACATAATGGAATTATAAGCTATATTTTAAAAATATAACTGAATGTATCATAAACATGAATTGTTTAATTTGAATGACAAATAGTAATAAAAGACAACAGATTTTTAGTATGTTTAGACTGTACAAGATTAATTTCTATTGGTTAAATAATACAAGGACTAATTCCTGGATCATGTAATAATATAAATAAATTTAGAGATCTAATGTATAATACAGTTAACTGAATTGAGGACTTTTAGGAAAAGAGGAGATTTAAGTTACTCTTACCATACACACAAGAATAACTATTTGAGATGATGAATGTGTTAATTTGCTTTATGACAGTAACTATTTCACTATCTACATGTTAAAATATCATGCTTTACACCTTAAGTACATAAAGATAAAAATAATAATTTCTGATTAAAATTTTAATTTCCTTCAATCTCAAAATTGAAAAATATGAAAGTCATCAATCTTGTGTTTTTCTGTGTGTTTGTTTTTGGTAATCACAAATAGTCTTATTTTTAATAACAGCACTTAGATATCAAATGTTTGAAATTTAAACTGCTCAATTCTACTGAATTATTGCTTTGAACAAAATTTTTAAAAGTTTGTGTTTTATTTTTCTAAGTAGAGATTAGGATGCAGCTGCGACTTTCAATTGCAGTAACAGATAGTTTCTTTCAAAATTTATTATGTCTGTCTGCAGCAATGCTTTTATACAAAACTTCTCTTAAAAATATTGAATTAAAACATATTTTGTGCATATTGAAATTTTGTACACTCCAAACTGTTTCCCTTTTTTGGCATTGCTTATCAATAACATTATTTGAGAGATTTGTTATAGTTATTTCAAAATATTACTGTTATAATTACTTCAAATTGTCCTCCTAAAAATTCTTAACAAAAGATTAATGATTCCATGAAAACATTTTCTTAAAAACAGATTTCTTTTCATAGTCAGAAACATTAAACTGTTTATGGTAATTGTGATCTTGCTTCTGATGATCTAGAAAAATGTGAAATCAGAATAAGCAAATTAGAAGTTGTCTTATGAAATCTTTCAAAATACATAAATTGAAGTCACTTCTGACACATTTTCTTGAAAACTATTTTGTGAAAAAGATGTATTTCATCTAGTATAGACTTTAAAATGAATAAAATCTAGATATCAAGTCAAAATTGTAATGACACAAATGATTACAAAAATGATTCAAATAATTTACTGTCATTAAGCATATAATGCTCGTAAGTATATTCTGCTTCATTTAATAAAGGCAGTTGCCACATTCAGTTGCATATTTTGACCAGTCATCCTATAAGTGAGGTAACAAAAATTAGGTAAAGTGAAGTTAACACATGATTAATTGTCTACTGGATTTATCCATTCTGCTGGGCTAATGAGGGAAAGAAAAGAAAAACAAACATTTTGCTTCAAATAAATGTTTCTCTCTTGTGATTAGAAATTAATAATTATTGAAAGATCACAATGTCTTTGTTGGACTTTATGACTATATTATGTGACTTAACTTCATAGATATTCTGTACCATAGATTGATTGATTTCACTATATAATTCATATGTTCCTTGTTCCATTTGTAGCATTTTGAATCATGACTATTTGTATTTAGACATTTTATACATATAGCTGGAAAGATTATATGGATAAAAGACAATGAGGGGAAAACAATTTTTATTAAATAAGAAATCACTGCAGTTTTTTTCTCAGGTACATTTGGAATATTTTACTCAATGTAGAAAGTCTCTTAATGTTTAACTAGTCTATGTAAGTGAAAGCAAATTTCTTCAGATTCCAATTTTTACAACTTATATGAAATTTTATACTCCTATGCTTCTCCTCAATGTTAATGAGAATAGAAGGAATTAACTCCGTGTAAATATACTTCACAGTGTGGTGTGCTACAGGAAACAATGTCAAATATGTGACAAGTAGAATTAGTAATTAAAATTAGGCATACACTAATTATCACAGCATGAAGAAGTATACGCACATTCTTTACAAGCATCCTTGAAGATAGTTCTAAAAACAAATGGAAAAAATTTATTTCCTAATTCAAGACACACATTGTCTTCTTTGAGGACCCTGACAACAATCTGTGTGTACGTGTATATTCAATTTAACTGAGGCTAGAAATATAAGTAGTTACCTCATAATGCTTCTCCTGAAGTTGTTAAGGACAATCACTTTACAGAAAATAAATTTTTCATACTGAAAACTTTGTTACTATATCTTCATTTACCAGTAGCAACTACTGGCATGCTAAGTACTGGCCAAATTAACACCTACCAGGATTACCAATCACTCTAAGATACAGAACTTTGTAGTTCCTCAAATTCACACAATATTAAATGTACAAAGGCTACCATTGTCTTTTATCAATATCTCATTGACATTGTCTTTAGAAAAAAGCACTAATATGTGATGTATATATTCTTATTTTTAAGGTATATATTTAGAGATATTAGAAACAAAAATTGATGCAGAAAGAGCCAGTCAGAGAAATAGAACAAATAAATAAAACTTCAAATATTTTCTAGTTTTCATTTTTCAAGGGAAATACTCAGGTAACTCTTCAAACTTACTGCATGTAAACAACACAAGGTCTTCATCAATCCATCCACAAATGTGTGTTAATTATTTGAAATGTGGAAATTATAAGAAGTCAATGCTATATTGCTCTATGGTATTTTAAAAAATACTTATTGAATGCTTGCTTAAGCATTTCTGAGGAAATAATAAATAACCTGAAAAAGTATCCATCAGTAGCAGACTGGAAGAATGATTTTTTTCATATAAATACATATTTGCACACAAACATATTTACACTTATAAAAACACTTGACACATTCACTCATATGGAAATGTTTATACTTTACATTTTGCATGTAACTTAAATAGTTAATTAAAACTATTACAATGTCCTACATGTGACCTATAATCTCACTGTATCTTTGCTGTATCTTTTCTTTTAATATTATTAGTATATATTTGAAATACCCAATAACTACTTCATTGTGGGCATTTATTTATTTATTTTTTAAATTTTTATTTAAAGAGGAAAAAAAAAGCAAACAGAAAAAAGGGTAGAAACAATACAGAATTTCAGAAAAAAAAAAGAAGTAAGAAATCACTAGTTGATAAATTACATATTGTCTTCTTAGACTTAGTTGTTAAAGTTACAAAATTAAAGAATACAAAGTGTACATTCAAACAGTGGGACTGCAAAGAAGTTCAATGATCCAGGAACAACTTAGCAACATGGTTATCAATCCTAGACACTCAAACATACATGCAGCCATATCCTCTAGAGCACTTTCTTTTCTTCTTTCTACTTTTTAAGTCCATTATCTCCTTAGTTATATCCTGTTTCAGGTTGCGCAGTACCTTACTGACTTGTTTTGTTGTTGTTATATACTTTTAATCACCTTATATAATTCCGTTGTATTGTTTTTGAGTTTCTCCTCATCCATGATCCATAGATTAGCTCTGGTGGAGTTGGGAGATTTTTGGAGATATTTTGTTACTTTCTAATCTACTTTTTTTTTTTTTTTAAAGATAGCAAAATACAGAAGAACAGGACCGAACAAACCCATGCCACCGCACTGCAATAAAACTACCACAGAACAGTAGAGCAGGTCACCAGGACACAAGAAACGGGCTCAGTAGTACAGCCCATTTTGTTCACATTAGCTGTTCTTTGAATCAAGTAGAGGAAAATGGAAAGAAATATATAACTTTTAAAAACAGAATATTGAATAAAGCAGTACCATTAATCAAAACTGAGCAAAACAGTGATAAAAATATTTGCCTACAAAGAGATGGTAGAAGGAAATCCTCCTTACTTGCCACGCTGCATACATTCATCCTCCAAAAAGATACTCAGTCCGCCAGTGCCTACTTGCTAATGGGGTGGGGCATTCAGGAGGGGGAGGATCAATGTCTGATTCTTAGCCCGAGCACCCGCAGGGCCCCAACTGCTTAACAGGGCGGTCACTAGGCCGCCTGTTCTCCCAGCGCCCAACGTTCCAACATGATGCCGAGCTTAGGAGTCGCTGATAGTTCTCGCCCTGGCGTGCCAGTGGCTTGCCAGGCCCCCAGCTGCTCACCAGGGCAGCGAGTCAGCCTCCCATTATGGGTATTTAATACAGGTGCATTTATTTTTTTTAAGTTTCATCCAAGAAAAAAAAGAAAGAAAAAAAGAAATTTATTTCTGCTGTTATCTTTTAGATTTTGTAAGCAAATGAGCATTTGATGTTGAAAATTTTTTTTTAAATATGAATTCCTAGTCACAAATTGAGTTTCTCAAAAGAAAGTTTGTGTTAATCATGGGCATTTCTCAGCGGTATAAAGGATTGTTGGGAGAAGCACATAAAGGGGGCAACAAAAACTTTCATTTTTTTTACAGTGTGGTAATATAAATGAAATAATATTTATAGCTGTTGGAGATAGCTGGCTAAAGCTGAAAACTGTAAAATACAATGTGCAACAGTAGAAGTCTCAAAATATCTATTAAGAAATTTGGTACCCACTTGATGAAAATTATAAATGCTGAGAAGGACTAAAAAATAAAAATTGAAACCTAGTAAAATGATGCTATATTTTGAAGACTGACAGGATCAATTTATAAGTTGAAATTGTAAATGTGTAAATTTACCACAAATTCAGTAACAAATGCTTTTATGTTTTCCAAAATTAAAGTAGCAGCATATAAATATAAATATATATATATATGAAACAAACTTCAAATTCCATGGTTGTTGAAGTGAAAGTGTGCTTTCTCAAACTTCTATAAATCAAAATGTTAATTGACTGCCTATTTCATGGGATTCTACATTGTGTGGTGTATGATTAAAATATAACATAAATGTATAATTTTAAAAGAAACCATTACAATAAAGGACACATTACCATTATTCTGCTCACATTACTGGTCCTTAAAAAACACTTTTCTCATTCTTTCTTTCACACTTTAAGTCAGTTCCAGGAATCTTCTGTATCTTTCCGAGGTATGATCAAAAATACAGTCAATGCTGCTGCCGAGTCCCAGCCAATGAAAAGGCAGGCTCTTACATACGTTGTGCTGCGTCTTTGTCCATATTATTCCTTGGATCTGCCACCATGTGCCTTCTGCCTTGTTCCCAAACTCAAAGTTATCACGAAAAGGAAACATTTTTCATGATTCAGGTCACTGAGGTAGCCACAACAGCACCGCTAAAGACATCCCGTAAAAAATTTCCAAAACTGCTTTAGAAACTCGTGTTAACAATGGTATGTCTAAAGCTTTTAGGGAGTATTCAGTGGAGTATTAATGATAATGTGTTTTATTTTATTATAATAATATATTTCTAAACAATTTTACACATTTATTGTATTTCTGATCATATATCTTTTGTGGTGAAAATACTTCTTGGAAGGGTTGTACTAAATTTTGGGTGGATTTATTTACAAGGAATATTTTAGACTTGAGTTTTTCACATAAATTGATCCTATCAGCCACATCCTATGTATGATTATTCACACTCTTCAAACTCTGCACTCTGTGATATATTTGCATTAATTATTTTCTCTTAGTTATTTTGATGTCTTAGTCATTTTTTTCCATTATAACACTATGATTTAAAATTATTTTTTCTGAAGATTTCATCATAAAATCTTCAGTTTGTATCAGGTAGGTCCTAACTTTGCAAGTGCTCCGCTTTCATGACTGTATTTTTTCAACACTGGAGATTGAACAGAGAGAGGGTTTTTGCACTGATCTATATTCTTAGACTTTTTCATGTATTTTTAAATTGTTTTTTTTTTTTTTTGTACCAGGAATCAAACTCATGACTTTGCACTTGCCAGGCAGGTGCTTATCTCACTGAGCTAAATCCCCAGCCCTATTTTTTAATCTTGAGACAGGGCATCAGTAAGTTGTTAAATCATTGAAGCTATTTAAAGTTGTAATCCTCATGTCTCAGCTTCCCAGAATGATGGCATATAGGTTTATACCATTTTGACTTCCTAGTCAACCCTGCATTAAATCTATTTCATCTAACTCTTCATTGTGGATTGTCTAGTCAGAGTCAGTTCCAAATACCCAACTGTTAGGTTTTAATACTTATCTCAAAATTCTTTGGAGAAGTATGAATACTGTATTGTACATCATATCTTCTTAAGTCTTTTCTATGTAAAACTACTGCTGTGGACATATTTAATATATTTATTTAAAAAGATTTACTTACATATCTATCTACATATACTGGAATTAATTTCATAAAGAAATACTCATTTTGTTCACATGCAAAAGTCCTTGACCACACTGCCTTACTTAAAAATTTAAAATTAAAATTTTTTTAGAAAAATAATACTGGGGATAATAGTCACTTAGAGAAAAATAGTTTTCCCTATTTCAGCAGAAAGAAAGGTAAATGTAGACTTTCTTTAAGTAGTTGATTTTTGACATAAATAAAAGTGTGCTGAGTCTTTTCTTTTACCCCTGTCTCTTGATGAATGAAAAGGAAGAACAAGTAGAATGGGCTTGTGTGATTTCAAAACAATTAAAACAAAAATCTCAGCATCTAGAACTCTGTTTTGCTAGCAATATGTACTAAATGTAATGTTCTATTTGCTGCCAAATAAAATATTTCCCAAATGAATTCATGTATAATTTGTAATATAAAGCTACATAATAAAATAAGTACTAGAGTGATAACATTAACCATCTAGAGGATTATATTCAGGACCCACTAAAGGACAGATAAAATACAAACACAAAACAAAAGAGAAAAATAAGCAGAAATTATTTTTTTGCCATTAACATTTTGGAAGATTCTAATAAATTTTATTTATGTGTTTTATGGTACATATTTCACAGATAAAACCAGCCATGTGGATTATTAAGTGACAGTTTTATGTTATGTGTTCACTATTCAAACATCTTTAGAATTTTATGAAGCATTAAATTCAGATAAATGATTCATGAACATTCACAGAATTAAAAATAACTGAATACTGGCTTTCTTCTTATGCATGATAATATACCTCCTGAGATAGTCAAACCAGAATAAATAATTTTGTCCTTGTGTCTGCATAAAGAACTTTTCAATATATGAAATGCTTAGATATTCAAAAACAAATTCATGCAAACGTGAACAGAGTTTTGTCAAAATATCTCGGAATTCTCTTTTACCTAGAAATCATTAGTTTATGGTTATTGAAGTACCTGGGAAAGATTTCTCTTAACCACATCTACTATTAAATTAGCTATTATAGGCAAATATTTGAGAAAAAAATTAGAAAATTATAAAAATATAACAAATCTCTATTTTTTTTGATAAATTGATAAATTTGATACATATATTGATAAATATAACCTCAGCACTAATATAATATCAAAACGTCCTGGACTCATAGGAATACTTCCACAAATTTGTTTAAAATACATACTTTATTTTATATGTGAAAAGTTTTTTATCTAAACACATCAGAGCAAAAATATTGAGTATACTATGGTAAAAATAAATATTCAAAGATTTTTAACAGAAAAAATACAGGTAAATACAATTAGAAAATTAAAAATAGAGGCATAGAACATTTAACTCTTCTATATAAAAGAACTACTGCATAAAAGTAAATAAGAATATTTAAACAACAGCCTCAAACCCAATGAATAGTTTTCAGATCACTCTTCTGAACAATTAAAACTCAAAGATGAATAAAGATTTAACTCTTGCTCTCATGAAGCAAAAGTAGAGTTAAAATCCTGTTTTTCAGTGTAAAAGTTAAAACCATTTGTTTTACTTACTAATAGAAAAATATAAATATGGCTCTCATTCATACTTCCAAATATTCTCAAAAATGTGGGAAAAAAATCTTGGTTTTCACCTACTTTCAAACACCCTTCAGGCTTTTGGCATATAATTAAATCACAAAAGTTTCTGCAATATAGGGATATAAAATGATAAGAAGATAACTCAAGAGACATTGGTATGATTGAATAAATACTGCCTAATAAAATTAAACAGATTCTCTTCCTGTGAAAGGCCAGCAGAAATGAGCATTGGGGTTGAAGTTCATTAGCACTGCTTTAAGCTTTACCCATAACTTTTATTTTACTAATAACATAGGGGACTAAACAGACATGTGGTAGATTCTATTTTGACAAATATATTCATTCTTTTACTCTCATTCTCATTTTCTAAATATGTTGAAGCTTTTGTTATTGAGATCAACAGAGGGAAAAATAGGCATAAATGGAGAAAGATCAAGGAATACAAGTTTTATTATTTAACTTTAGTCCATGTGGTTTTATTTCAATAAGCATCAAAAATCTATTGATTCTACTTATTCTAGACAACATTCAAATTGATTTTTATTGAAAACACATTGATATCTAATAATAGATAAGAAATCTCCTGCAGTAAAGACCATCTATTCTGATATTCTTAGGCTTTTTTTTTAATCATGAACTAGCATTGGACTATATCAAAGCTAGTTCCTTGAGATGAGTACATGATTTTTGTCCTTAGCTATATTGAGATGGTGTATCACGTTTTCTGATTTGCATATGTTGATGATTAGCTATAGAGCTAAAAATCTTTCAAATTAAAATGCCTGTGTTTTGAAAATAAAATACATTTTAAAAATTAAAAAAAAAGTCTCCTGGGTGGTAGATGTAACCAACTGTTAATATGTGCAGTGTATCACCATGTCTATTTTACCAAAAATTATCTCTTATATTCACATGATGATAAACTCTATTTGTGTCTCAGATGAAAAAATATTGATTACAAATAACATTTTTTAAATTGAAGTTCTATAGGGACTTCTGTGACTGACCAATATACATTATCACTAAGCAGTAACTTAACAAATTATATTTCATTAAATTAAAACCACAGACTAATATCAGCTTGTCAAAACTCTGCGAAAAGCATTTTTATATATGAGTAATGAAATATATCTTTTAAAATATTGTAAATTGAATCATAAAATATAACATTCAGATATAGCTGCAATCGTGTAAATAGCTATGTGATGTACAAATTAAAATGAAATAAAACTTAATAACAAAAATATAGCTAAATTTTAGAGGAATGATTGTCACCTTTCCATTAGATCATTTTATTCCTTAGTAATACAAGGCTAAGATGCAATCCACTAGAAAAACATATACAGACACAATTAACCTACTATTTTCTACTTTAAAATATGACAACATAGTAGTGGTTTTTGTGCATTTATAACGTTCTTTACATATTACATGTCAATAACAGCAAGTGTTAAACTTGGTACTGTATTAATAGATTGATAGTGTTCTTATATTCTTAAACTTTCATATAGTATTATATAATTTTAAAACTAATATAATTTAAATACATGCAAACTAGGACAGATAACTAATATACTTAATAATATAATGCACTTTTGAGCAAAGGTAACATAAAGAAAATATAATTAGTACTCAGTGTATTTATTTACTATCCCTCTGGTTTAGCTTGGCACAATTTTACAGAAAAAAGACTAGTTGGTAAGTTTCAATTTCTTGAACTTTTCCTGATGATTAGATAGGAGCTATTTTTGAGGATAGCTACAATGAAAATCTAAGGACTCATTTATTCACTGTATTATGTTTTTCCCATCCATTCATTCATCACTCAACCTTTCAGGCTTTGAACACACAGTACATGAGAAACATACTCAAAATAAGCAAATTCAAACAGATAGAAATGTATCTGTTGTATATTTGTCCACATAACCAACAAAATATAAAAACCAAAGCCCTCCACATAATTATTATTCTTCTAACAGCATCTCATTTAAAATTATCAGAAAAAAATTTTCATTTAAAAAGACCAAGAGATAGAAAGCTGGGAAATGGCGCAATGGCATAAGCATCTACCTGGCAAGTGCAAGCTCATGAGTTCGATCCTTGGTAACTCCTCCTCAAAGATAGCGAGAGAGCGAGAAGAAAGCTGTTTTGGTACCAGGGATTGAACTGATGACCTCATGCCTGCCAGGCAGGCTCTTGTGCCACTGAGCTAACTCCCATTCTCCTGTAAAGTGTATTTTGAAATTGAATTATAACATTTAAATTACGAAGACAAAGTACTAATTTGTGATGTTTTGAGAACACAAGATACATTTATTATTCTTGTAAAGAATGCCAGGAAGAAGGCAATTTACCCTTAAACATTTTTTTTCTCATGAAGGTATATTATCGCAAATTTAGAACTTTAAAAGCAGAAGTTTATCTCTTACCAATTTGTGGGTCAGCATTCTGACAGAGCCACACTATGCTAAAATTGGAGTTCGCAGGGCACACTCCTTTTGAAAGCATTGGAAGAGACTCCACTTCTGCCTTTCCAGGTTCTAGAAATCTCCCACAATCCCAAGAGCACAGATTTTTCTTCCACTTTAAAATCTACTATCATCACACCCTTTTAACTTTTTCTCATCTCACAGCTCTGTCTAAACGGGGTTTACAATTGTGTTTTGCTTTTTTAATAGCTCATGTAGTAAAACTAGGTGACATAATCACTTTCTCAAATACTGTCAATTGCTTCATTTATACAATAAATCCTACATTTTCCAATCTTCACCTACTAATGTCACACCAACAATTTTCACTGATTTAATGTACAATATTATTTTTCATAACTTACATTAATTCCATCATTTTTCAAATATACAGGTATTGAATTCCTCTTACAACAAACATGCCATATATGAATATTGTTTACTGTTTTTCCATTTTTGCCAGTTAATCTCTGACCTGTTTCTATCCTTACTTCCACAGAAAAGTTTCTGAGGTGAATTGCACAAATGTACATATACAATTCTTCACTGTTATCTCTCAAAAGCCTGCCACAACTAGATATACTGCTCTACTGCTCTACCCAAATCAGTCTTTTCAATATGTCAGATGAGAAAAATTACACAATTTGAATAATTAAGTTCATGCTGTGGAATCTATCTGTAGTATGTAAAATTATTAATTAAATCTTTTAATTTATTATAGAAGTTCATATACTTGTAATGTACAATATGATATTTGTACACATACATATTTTGTAGATGGGCTAACTTATATTCATTAACACACATAATATTCATTAACTCACATGCTTATCATTAGAAGGGACAATAGAATGGTGGTTACTGTGGACTAGTTCCAGAACTGGGAAGATGCTGGTCAAAGGACACACACTTGAAGTGGACAAGAGGGGAAATTTCAGAGACTCATTATACACGCTGTGATTATAGTTCATAACATTGCATACTTGAAAATTACTAAGAGTAGATTTTATGGATTCTTACAACTTCATATTTTTAACATATTTCCTCCATCTGATTTTGATTTACTTCCCTGCCTTACTGGTGACTCATTGCAATCTTCTTTGCTCGTTTTTACTCTGCAAACGTTTTCTGCTTTACAGTACTTACAATCTTCTTTTTTCCATAGACAATCTGTTAAAGACATCATTCAATTATATGCTATGAAATATCAATACCTGTTGACAATTCTAAAATTAATACTTCAGCTTGACATCTCATCTTAATCTAGACTCCTTCATAAAGCACCTACTCAACTGTGCACCTGAATATGTAATAGAAATTTCTAAGTTAAAATCTCTGAATAATTGTACATTCATGACATTTCCTTTAAAACTTGCAGTTTCTATATCTTGGTAAATTACTCTATTGTCATTGAGACAGAATACCTGACACCTGCAATTTAAAGAAAGAAGTGTTTATTTGGCTGACAGATTATGGATGTTTCACTTGATTTAAGGCAGGGCAGCATGCCAGCTGAGGCATGGCAGGCAAGCAGCAGGGAATGATAAATGGAGGAAGGAGAGAAACCCTTCCAGGGAACACCCCAGTGACCCATCTCCTCCATACAGGCTTTTCCACTGAACATCATCTATAGCTATAAATTCATCCAGTGAAAAGTTTCACACACTTGTGACTCAATCATCTTTCAAAGTCCTACTTCCGAGTGCATGAAGTTTTGGAAAACATTTCACTTCCGGGCCCCTCAAAGGCTCATGTAAATCCCTGAATCAAAAATTCACCTGGCATCTAAAAGATGCCAAATTCCTAACAGTTCCAACACTGTTGAAAAGTCCATGTCCAGAGTCCATTCTGACACTATGCCAAACTCTTCTGAAAACCCCCGAAAACATAAAAAAGATAGTTAAACACTGCTGTCATACAAAGCCACAGGGGAAATATTCTCATTCACAAAAGGAGAAATAGAAGGATAGACAGAAATGAAACCAAAGTGAGCCCAAAATCCAGGAGGGGAAATATTAAATCCTACAATTCCTTGTTCAGCACCTGAGGACATCTGTGGCAAGAGGTGAAGTCTAAACTGCTTGAATGGTTAGGCTCTCAAGGAATCTGCTGAACCAATGTTGTTCACTGCTTGTACCTTTCCAGCTTCTTCAACTTTTTGAGGTCTCAACTGTATTTTCAGCTTCACACTGGCAGTTTCATATACTGCCTTCTCAGGTATATACCTACCGTGACTTCTGAAATCTGGTTGAAAGCCTTCCTGGCCCCACAACTCTCGCATTTTGGGTGCATCTAAAACCAGAACCATATAGAGGACACAAGACCTGTGACTAGGTGAAATAGCAGCCAACCTCTTTCACATCTTGCTGGTGTTTTCAGAGGTCTCTGAGTGCTTGGATGGTGAACTGAATCCTAAGGAATCAATTCCCATTCCCTAGACCATCACAGTCCTCAAGAATTTTGTCCTGGGGTTCTCTCCTCAAAACCGTTTATCTTAGTAATTTTGAGCTGTGTCCATGCCCTCACATTTCCACAAGGAATTTTTCCTATTGTTCTGTTCCAAAGTATTTGACTTCTTTTTAACATTAATCTTTTAATAACCAGCTGCTCTTCTGTTCCATCTTTGTAAGTCCTGACTTAATGGAAGTCTGCTTTCTGGCAAAACTCAAAACTTTTTAAATTATTTTGTTGTGGTGTTTGCACATGATTTGTGCAAATAGCTGACTAAAATCTCTCAGAAGTACCCAAACCACAGCATGAACATTTGGCTGCCATGAAGTTTCCTTCATCAGATTAGTTAGTCTACCACTTCACTCTCAGTCCCCACAGATATATCGGACATGATCAAACTGCAGACAGCTGCCAAAAAGTAATGCACATGCTGGAGACCTACTGATAACACAGTCCTTCTTCCCACCGGAAACCTCTTAAGCCTGATCTTTTCCAGTTGTATTACTGTCAAAATTTTGGTCTTCTGAGCTCTGACCAAAATCTTCCATTGAGCTTGATTCATAGTATTCTAGAACTACTTCTCCAGCCAATTACTACTCTACCAAACATTTGTGAATTTTTTCCAAAAGCCAGGGTCAATGGTTTCTGAACTACAAAATCAAGTAACTTCATAGCAACTACTCCAATTTTCTGATATCAAATTCTGTCTATCTACCTTTATCTTGCTGACATATAATATCTGACACCCACAATCTAAGGAGGAAAGATTTATTTTGATTTATAATGTATTTCTGTATTTAAAAATAAATAAGTACTTCAAAAGACAATTGACAAAAATACATATAAAAATAAACACAGAACCAGGTGTGGTGGTGCACGCAGGTAATCCTAGATCTCGGGAGACTGAGGTAGGGGGGTGGCTGTGAGCGCAAGGCCAGCCTACACCACATAATTAAATCTTGTCTCAAAAGCAAAAACAAATAAACAAACAAACAAACAAATCTGAAACAAGCCAACAAACAAAAGATACATGAAGATAAAGTTGGAAAACATGTTTATGAATAGGTTTTCATTATCATTGGCTATTATAGCAAACAAATTTAAATTACTATCACCTATTGCTACATATTTATTAGAATAGATAAATTTATAAGAATTGACAATATCAAATACTTTTCAGGACACAGAATATAAATCTTACAGCTGCTCTGAGAAACAATGAAGATTTTTTATAAAATTGCACATATATTTAAAAATGTATTTAAGCACATAGGACTCAGCAATCATACTTCAACATACATATGTGAAATGAAAAATTATTTTAAAACAAAACCTATGTCTCAATTACCTTCTCATTGCTGACATAAAATATTGAGGATTCACAAGTTTAAAAGAAAGTTTTATTTTAGCTCATAGTTTGTACAGGTTTCAGTCCACAGTCAGGAGGCTTCAAAGAAAGATGGCATGACAGAAGAGAAACACCCCACGGTAGAGAAGGCAGGAGGCAGTAGCAAACCTTCTTTTCTATTTTATCTCATGCAAACTACAGGCGTTTTGGTTTTTTCCATCCACACCCAGGTAGGCCCTCCATTATCTGCACTCAGAGCTTTGTTAATTTAACTGAGTTATCATAAGCCTTTAATCCCACTATTGCACACTTTTAGACCCAACCACTCCCGAGTAGCCCCACTTAACAGTGAATCAATCTTTGGGGATACATCTGAATACAAGCTGCAATAGTCAGTAAACATAGATTTTGTCTTTATTCAAAATCATTGCTAAACTAGAAAGTATGAAAATGTCTATTTATAGGTGAGTGGCTAAAACATAAAACAAAAATCTTGTATCTTAATACAATTTAAGACCACTCCATGGTAGGAAGCAATGTGTAATGGATGACACATGGGAAACCTGAAAGGCATTATGTTGAGTAATGGTCAGTTTCAAAATTTATGTCATTTTTTGTTCCATTTCATAGGGTATTATTTAACTATGAAATGACAGGAATAAGAAATTTGGGGAGACAATATATGTGTTTTCTATACTGTTATTGTTTACACAAAAATCTTTAAACCCACATAACCACACACTCCCCAGAAGAGTTAAAGTACACTAATAAAAATGCATGTTTCATATACATATGGACAATAAAGTGTTCTCTTGTCATATTACTTTATCAATATATGCTGAAAGAACAACATCATCTCTCACATTGCCAGTCAGCATACCAAAGAGAACAGATCTCTTTTTGGTACTTTTCTCACTGCTGAGACAAAATATCCAATGCCCAATGTTGAAGAAAGAAAGATTGATTTGACTCACAGGTTGTAAAGGTTTCACTTCATAGTTGACTGGTTCCAGAGCAGGGTGGCTTGGCACAGGGCCACCATAGCAGAAATAGTTCATGGTAGGCACATGGAAGGAAAATACAAGTCACAAGTGCAAATATCAACTCCTTCTGTTCCTTTATATTTTTTGTAGCCTGCCCATTCTTAGAGTGGGTAGCCCTCACAACCCAAAACTATGCCAAAATAATCAGCAGGCTAATTTAGTGTCACACACCCTTCATTCCAGCATCATGCCCTCTAGATCCAGTCACCTTTATAAAAACTCCACTACATGAAGCTTTCAGAGGACGTCTAGACACAAGCCATAACCACATCTAAAAAAGTAAGCAAACATGAACTATTAGTTAATGCTTCAGTCTTTCTTATAGATGTCATTTCTGTTAAGTTTTTAAGAAAAGTCTCATGACCATGCAAAGAGCCAAAGTGTTGGGAATTATGTTGCAACCATAGCTCTGGAAGGAGATGAAAGTGTTATTAAAATACCTTTACTCTCTATATTGCTGGCAAGCCAGTTTGGAAAATTCCTATTAAAAATACTCAGTAGATTTTTTTATTACTCTCTATCATTCTATTAAAAAAGTGTTCCCTTTATTTACCTTCCATATAGAAGTTTGAATGCAGAGAAATCTTTCCATTAGTCAGAATAAAAATGCATATGATTACCTTCTGAAGCAGAATTGCTACTCCTTATGAGAACTAAAGGTTTGGTCATAGCTTACAATGGCAATTATTGTTGTTCTTAGACAGAAAAAATGTCTACTTATTGACAAAATATCTTCTTTTATTAACTGAAAATAAGTATTTGTATCCTTCTTACAATTATTACTGGAAGTGAAATTTTGATGTTACAAAAGTGAAAAAAATTAGAAAGTATTAAATATTATACAATTACAGGGCCTAATAATATTTTATTACATAATTATAATGATCATAATTTAAAACTTTAATGGTACTCTTACCTGTATAACTTCCAATATTTTAATACAAATGCAATTATTATTTCTTTATTAACAGAGAAAATTAGATTTCTTAGAAGCAGATATTTTTGAAGATTTAATAATCTTCTGTCAAGCTTGTATAAATAAAATTTCTTTGATATCCTTAGAGAAATATCTTTTTAATTTGGATCTGAATAAACCTTCTCCAGGTTTGTTGCATTAATATTTCTCTGATGTTTATCAACTAGTTATCTTTGCCTTCAGAGTAATGCATTTAATAACTATAATCTCAAAAAATCAATTTTCTTTCTCTTTTCCAACATAAAGCTTTGTGCTCTTACAAAAGATTTTCAAGTAAGTATAATCGAGAGATTACACAGAGAAGTGGAGGAAGTAAGCAGATCATAAAACCATTTGTCCTTTAAAAATGACAGCTGGAAGAGATCAGAAAGCTTTCATGGAAACCTTTTCTTCAGAGTTTAATTGTTTCATCAAATGTCACTTAGGAATATAATATTTGAGAAATGACTTTCCCATTGGCTTTGAACAAACTAGCATTCCATAAAGTTTCTAAGTTTTCTTTGTGTGTATCAAAGGCATGTCTCTCTGAGTTTGCACTGGATAAGGGGAGATGAATTTGACTGTGTACTGTGTAAAATCATTAACCCAAAGCACAATTTTAAAACTCAGCTTTTCATCAAATAATGTTTCTTTGTGTCTTTTTTTTTCTCTGCAAAATTGATTTCTCAACCCATAAAAGTCTGCTTTATAAAACAGTGCTGGTCTTTTTCCAGGAATTTAAACAGGATAGTATGGAAAATCAGTTTATTGAATAAGAGGTCTGGACCACGTTTTTCTATACAGTGTTTATCTCCTGCTGTCATGCTGTATTATCACTAAAATAAGACTTTTCTATCAACATAAAATAATCAAATAACGTTTCTAAAATACAGCCTATGGAGCAACAATAGCATTCTTATTAAAGATCAAAGTCTTTTAATTTAGACATTATAAAAAGCATGTAATACACAAGAAACACCTTTGTAATATATATCTGAAGACTTTTTTCCCTGAGTCTTGAGTTGAATAAAAACAATGAGCAACCGAAGTCCATTAGAACAAAAACCATAAGAATGATGGTGTGAGCTGGATAGTGAAAGGTTTTGATTGATTGTTTTTGCTTTGTGTTGACTACTTGTTTCTGCCAGTATCATTACATACTCTAGAAATAACACTCACTTCAGCCATTGAGTTCATGTCTCTATGTCTCTATTCCTCACTGCGTTCTAACTTTCTGCTACTATTGGCTGAAATTTATATTTTACTTTGGCTAAATTTGGTAACTTAACAGCTCATGTGACTTGTGACACTTGTGACCTATCTTTTGTTGACACCCAGAAGGAATTGAGGATGAAAATAAACCAGAGAGCAGGCACAGCACAGCTCATAGTATCAAAAGTCAGAAATAATATCTGCCAAAAGTTGCAGGAAATTGCTTTGATCAAGATGAAAAATAATTCTCTTTGCTTACGAACTAAACTGATTGCATGTGATTCATCTTAAAAATACAGAAGAATTTTTGACATTTCTTATAAATAGACACTTCTGTATTTTCAACTAAAGCACCCAGACACTTTTATATATACCACTTTTATATATTACATCTTTAGATTTTGATCTTTCCATCGTTGGCAAATGATAACTTCATAAATTCTCTCTAATATCATTCTTTAATTTTATTGCATCTTATTATGCACAAAAAGTTTGACACGAAGACTTAAACTTATCTCTAAAGCAATTAAGTATGGAAGAAAAACAAAAGTAGAGCTTAAAAAAGACCTTATTTTTCATGTAATGAGAATTACATGTCAATGTACAAAGAAAAAGTACAGTTACCAAGTAGGTGATACAGTATAAAATTTACTTTTATTGCTATAAATTGAGTAGATTTTGATGAACAGGAACATATAACTAACTGTGGTCAGAGAATGGACAATCTTTCCACATAAACCAACAGCCAAAAAAAAAAGAAGAAACAAAGAAAAAAGAAAGAAAGAAAGAAAGAAAGAAAGAAAGAAAAAGAAAGAAAGAAAGAAAGAAAGAAAGAAAGAAAGAAAGAAAGAAAGAAAGAAAGAAAGAAAGAAAGAAGAAAGAAAGAAATCCTTTTTGGTAGGTTCCATGCAATATACATATTATCCTAAATAGTTATTATATTTCTTCTTTACTGGTACTGATATTTGCTCTGTTTCATCATGGAAGATCTTTGACCATAACTGCTGCAGCCACATCAGACATTCCTGTGTGACCATTCCAGTTGAATGACTTTTCTGACCTACAGTTAGGTGTGTTGTTTGGATTTAATAACTAACCACTCAGGTGTATAACCCATGCTTGGATTTAGGACACAGGAACATGTAGGGCAGTGTGGCTTTAGGATGGCTTCATCTGTTTTACATTACTATGTATTATAGTACTGCAAATAAGAGTTATACAAATAAAGTCTTCAAGCTGGAGTTTACTTTGAACAATTTTTGTTCTGAATATCATAATGGAGACTGTATATAGAATACTATATATAGATTCCCTCACTTAGTGAACAACACAAGGACCTATTTGTAGGATGTGATGTAGTTTTAAAATGAAGTATCCCTGTGTTTTTGCCTTTTGGAAGACCTGCATTATTTCATGTTGCTAGTATTAGTTCAAGGCTCCCATGACCACCAGTAATCCAGAATGCAATAATTTATTGATTTTCCTCCCAAAGGTTTTTTTTTTTTTTTTTTGTAACAGGGATCAAACTCACAACCTCACATTTGCCAGGCAGGTGCTTATGCCACTGAGCTAAATCCCCAGTCCAACCTCTTGATTTTATACACAAATTCAGGGTGTTACTAATGTAGGTCATTTTGATCCATTAGGTTCTCTTGCTTTTAAAGAACTGAGGGACAACTCTTTCTTAATTTCACTTAAACATTTTAAAGTCCCTGGTATTTATTTGTTGCTTTTTTTGTCTAGTTGATTTGTCCATTTGTAAAAGTGGGATATTAAGTTCCCTCATTACAATTATGTTAGTGCTTATCTGATTTTTCATGTCCATTAATATTTGTTTTGTATAGTTGCTCTGCTGGTATTTGCTACACATATATTTATGATGGTTACCTCGTCTTCTTGTAGTCTTCTCTTAAGAAGTGTATGGTAATCTGTCTCCTTTGACTAATCTTGGCTTGAATTTCACTGAACCAACTTGAATTTAGTAGATCTCTACAGAATGTTCCACTCTACAACAACAGAATATACATTCTACTGAGCTGTTCATGGGACTTTCTTTAAAATAGCCACTTACACTTCATAGAACATGCTTAAACAAATACAAAGAAAATGAAATTATTTCATAACATACTGTTGGAATATAGTGCAATGAAATTGGTAATCAATGCCAAAATAAATCACAAAAACTCCATAAATACGTGGAAATTAACAGCATCCAATGGGCCACAAATGGAATTAAGAAGAAATTAGTTACTACAATTAAATGGTAATACCAATGCAACATACAAGATGTTATGGTATACAATGAAAACAGTTCTACCAGGAAAATTTACAGTGTTGAACTCACCCATCAGAAAAATAAAGTAAGTTCAAACAAACAACCTATTTTTGAACCTCAAACTTC
Source organism: Hydrochoerus hydrochaeris (assembly GCA_004027455.1). NCBI lineage: Eukaryota > Metazoa > Chordata > Mammalia > Rodentia > Hydrochaeridae > Hydrochoerus > Hydrochoerus hydrochaeris. Next base: position 100,127 of record PVLA01006152.1, on the reverse strand, counting down.
TAGAAAAAAGAATGTCAAACCCAAAATTCATATGAGGGAGGAAATAATGAAGATTAGAGCAGAAATCATGCAATTGAGACTAACAATACAAAGAACCAGCGAATCAAAGAGTTGAGTGAAAGATTAAGTAAAATTGAAAAACACTTAGCCAACCTTATATAAAAAGAAAAGACTCAAATCCATGCACTTAGGGATGAAAAGGGTAAAATCACAACAGAAATCCAGAAGATTATCAATACTCACTTTGAGAATCTTTACTCAAACAGATTCTCAGATACATGTGAATTGCCAAAGCTTAATCAAGAAGATATAAAAATTGTAGATAAAACAATATCGGTCAGTGATAAACCTATTAACAAAAGTTCAGGCTAAGATGAATTTAATGCTGAATTTTACAAGAAATTTGGAGAAGAACTAAAGGCACTCGTTCTCAAACACTTTAATAAAATTAAAAGGGAAACAATAATCCCAAAGTCATTCCTGGTAGTGACAATTACCCTGATACCAAAGCCAGAGAAAAATACAAAGTAAAAAGAGAACTACAGACTAATCTCCCTAATGAACATAGACACAAAATTCCTCAATAAGATACTGGCAAATACAATGTAGAAAATCATCAAGAAAATTATACACTATGACCAAGTAGGATTCCTCCCTGGAATTCAGAGATATTTCAACATATGAAAACAGCCGGGGATTTAGCTCAGTGGCATAAGCACCTGCCTGGCAAACATGATGTCCTGAGTTTGATCCCTGGTACAAAAAAATATATATATATGAAAACAATAAATGTAATATACTATGTCTACAGAACCAAGGACAAAAACCACATTATCATTTCAATAGACACAGAGAAGCATTTGACAGAATCCAATACCCATTTATAAGAAGAAAAATCCAGATAGAAATTTGAAATAGAAGGTCTTTATCTCAATCTGATAAAAATCCATCTATGAAAAACTAACAGCCAAGATCATACTAAATGGAAAAAAATTGAAAGCTTTCACTCTAAAATCAGGAATAAGACAAGGATGTCCACTATCACCACTCCTGTTCAATATAGTTTTTAAAAACCATTAGCCATCGCAGATTGACAAGAGAAAGAAATAACAGCAATAAAGGTAGGAAAGGAATAAGTTAAATTATTTCAGACGATGTGATGCGCTACAAAACCCAAAAACTCCATCAAAAGACTTCTAGATAAGCATAACACTATTTTATTTTTTTATTTATTTTTTTTGTGTGTGTGTGCCAGGGATTGAACTCATGACCTAGTGCTTACCAAGGCAGGTGCTTGTGTAACTGAGCTAAATCCCTGGCAACATTAATTTTTTCATGAGAGTGCAGAGACAGGGGATCTGCCAGTCCCAGGTTTATTCTTTAGAATATTTCTTTTGATGAATTATTAATTTTAATTTTATGAGGTTTTTATGTTGAACAAGTAATTTGCAGGAAAAAAATCACAAAAATATAAGTATTGAATTTTTAATATTTATTGAGCATTCATAACAGAGCATAATTTTTGATGTACAAAGTCTAAAAAACAGATAAATTCTTATATGAATTAAAATAAAAATATCAATAGCACTTTACAAAAAATATCCTCACTTCAATTACCACACCTTGGACATTCTGCACACATGACAATAGCACATTCCATATATATGTATTAGACTGTGAGAACATGTGTTTTGCTTTCCTGGCCTTTTTTTAGGCCACACTTAACATCTCTGTAATCTTGCTGTTTTGTCAAGAGATTCTTATTTTGTTATACAGTGCATAGGTAACAGGAACATAAATTATCAATAAAATGGATCATTAAATTCTTAATATGTATTGTGCATTTAGAATAGGAACCAACATTTTCATATTAACTGTATACTTACTTGCAAAAACTAGAAGATGACAGCAAAAAATTCCCTTTATGAACTACAATGAAAATGCCACTAGAACTCTACAATGCAATTAAGCTTCGCTTCAATTTTCACAACCAGTCCAATGACAAATGCATGTTTCACGCACCCATCTCCCTTATACTGACAACACATTGTCACCCCTCTTCTCTTCCTGTTTTTTTCATACTATATATATATATATATATATATATATATATATATATATATATGTTACAACATGCAACTTTGTACTATATTATACAACATGCACTTAGTGGGGGAAAAGATATCCATAAAATAAAATATCAAATATATGAAGAGTGCTTAGAATAGACATCATTTGCACATGAACTGTTTACTTACAAAACCTAAAAGAAATAAAAGCCTATGTGAACTATGATTTAAGTACACAAAAATCTACCACGAAAACAATCCTTGCTTCAACTGTCACGTTCAAGGCAGTCTTCACACAGGACAACTGCATGCTCTATACACAAGTATCATGTACTTTGATAACACATATGTTTTTCCCTGTCCTTTCTTGTGGGGGAGAAGTAACACCTTTTTGTTTCTCTGTTTTCCTGTCGTTGCAGTAGGTCTTTGTGATACTATATCTTCCTGTTCACCTGTCAGCTCTCCAGAGTGCTCTGCAACATTTTTAGTCTGGTTGGCTTAGGAGAAACATTTTGTTTCTCTTCCGCTGCAAACGAACTTTTAACCGCACCAGTACCAATTAATTCTCCAAGAAAATCTCTCTGTGATATTTTGCACTTGTTATTTTCTTTGTAAACTCAAACTTTTTATGACACACAGGTTTTGGATCAAGTAAAACACAACCATTGGCTAACGTTTCGTGTTTCAAGTGACATCATAGTTTCTGCATAACTCATCAACATCTACTCCTCCATTGGTTTTGTTGTAGAAAGTTTCTATTCAGGATTTAATTTTGTTGAGGTTTCCCTATCAATATTTCCCCTTTATGGTGAAACTTTGACAGTAGCAATATCAGTTTGTTTTTCTTTGCTGTATACAAGGCCAATGTTTTATCTTTCTAAAATCCAAAGATCATACTATACATTTCTTTGTTTTGAAATTGCAGCAGGTCAAGTAAAACACAACCAACGTTGCTTTGTTCACCTGTTGCTTTATTCCTGCATGCAGTTCCTGGGACGATCAACTCGTGCTCATGTAATATCAGAAACTGGTAAAAACAATTGTCTAATATCACATTCCTATTAGTTTGGGAGGTAGGAGGAACACGTTTGTTTGCAACTTCATTTGGTTTATTATTATACAAATAAGATCCTGGTGGCTCAGTTTCTGGGTAAATATCTAAATTGAAAGCATAATAAGTCTTTGCATCTATAAAAGCCTAAATTTTTGTGTCATATTTTGACCCATTGTTTTTCCATAAGTCTTTTCTACATTCTTGTGATAATCATGAGGGGTTCCTTATAAGGACAGCACACCTAAGCGTTGAATGCTTTCAGTTCTGCAAGCAGGTGTCATAATAAATACGTTTTTAAATATTACTGTTGGTGTGCACAGTATGTTTTGCTTGCATTTAAGTCTTTATGTATTTCACAGCTCCTTGTAACATTTTGTCTGTTACAATTTCCAACATTGAAAGGCAAAGCTGGCAATCTGTTCAGTATGTTTCACCCAAATCAAGGCCTTCACTATATCTTTAGACCTAGTTCAAACACTGGATCATTCAATTTGTTTGCAAGACCATTTTGAAACATTTCAACTAGTCAAATATGCACTCATATGGTTGTTTTCGCCATTATCTGAATCAAGGAGGGCTACATTCCCTGTGTTTGTATTGGGTATTTATTGCTCCATTTCACTCTCACAGGAACTTTGGCTTACATGGCCAACATCAAAGTTATCATCACCATCACCATCACCATCACCATCACCATCACACACCCACACCACTCCTCTGTTAGGTAAGCATGCCTTTTACCATAACGGATCATCTTCATCATCCATGATGATTCCTTTTTGACCTCCTCCAAAACTTGAAAATCTGGTTTTTCATATGCCTTTGTACTGAATTGGGCTACTTCTACCAGAAAAATCAAAAGAAAACTTTTTATTTAACAAATCCTGGAGTGGTGTGGATCTGTTGGATCCTCTGCAATACTCAGGTAAACATATGCAAAATCAGGTAGATGTAGCAAAATGTGGGAAAATCTTAGTTTGCCACTTTTCAATATGAGGATGCATGCTGTCATTTCTCATATCAAGTGGGTAGTCACATAAGTTGCTTCCTATATGCCTCAGGGATAAGTACTGAGATGCTTAACTTGCTACTATTATGCTAAAGTAGAAACATGTAGTCCACTGGAACCAGTGTTATACTCCTTCTTAATAACCAAATTTATTTGCATAGCTGTATAAAAAATCAACAATCAAAAAAATCCTTGTATACAAATTGGAAACTCATTGAAAAAACAAATAGAACAATCACAACTTTCCCAATGGCATCAAAAAGATGAAATACTTAAGAGTTAATCTAACAAAGTAAAAGTTTACATTGAAAACTACAGTACTCTGAAAAAGGAGCTAGAAAAAAATATCCAAAAATGATAAGGTATCCCATGCCTTTGATAGAAAGAACCAATATAGTTAAAATAACCACGCAGATTAAATGTGTTATACACATCTAATGTAATCCTGATCAAAATTTTAATGGCATACCTTACAGAATTAGAGAAAACAATCCTAAAACTAACTTAGAACCAGAAAAGATAGATAGCAAAAGCAATTTTGGGCAAAAGGCAAAGCAGGAGGCATCAAAATCCTTGTCTTGAAATTATGCAACAAAGCTACTGTGACAAAAATAGTATAGTACTGTAAAAGAAGCAAAACAAAACAAACAAACAGTGTTATGCATTAAAAACTTGTGGTCAACTTAACACCAGCTGAATTAAATCAGTATGATGCTGAGTATATATGTTCCACCTGAGAAATTGCCAGCATAAATACAGACATGGAGAAGATGGGTGAGGGGTTGTGGGTTCTCCTATTTGTTGCTGTTTTGAGCCTTTGGTTCTCCTGGAGGAGCTCATCTTGACTAACTTCCCCAACATGAGTTCGACCATTGCATCAGAGAAGCTTGGGACCTTGTTGGTGATAGTGGCTGTGTTTCACTTTGAGGGAACACTGATCCTTACATCAACTATCACTTCCTGGCTCTGGAGGGCAAGACATGTGCTATTTAATCTCCAGGAGAAACTTATCACATTGGTTTCTGGCATGTACTTCGACTGTTCTTATCATTGGAGGAGCTCAGGAGTCCTTGTTGCTGAGAATGGCTGTGGTATTTTTCAGCACAGCCCTGGTTCTTAACAAACTTTCACTACAAAAAATGCCATAGTGCCAGAAATGTTCTTGCTGATTGACATTTCTTTCTGAATCAAAATCTTCATTGGTAGTTTTCTCAACTATAATATATAGCTACTAAAAAGGAAAGTACACAATTTTGGTCTTGCTAAGTTTATTTAAAGAAATAACAGTAATTTGGTAATTAGCATATCTTTCTAGGAATCAAAGAACAACTTTCCTTTAATTTTCCCAAGAATTTTGCAAATTTTTTCCTTTTGTGTGGTCTATTCCATCATGGAAGCCTGACTTGGTCTTTCACCTGCCAAGGATGCAGCTTGTCATTCTGGGAAAGGAGAAATTCTAACGTACATTTTGGTTTTATAAAACAAATTCACAAATGAATAAATTAAAATCTTGGAGAAATATTATATAATTGGCTACAAATACTTAACAAATTGGACTTTAAAGTCAATTAACTTAGATTAATTGATGTATCACCTATGTGGCAGTTTTTTATAATCATGATAAACCTCATCATTGCAATACTTTCCATGTAAGGATAGATTTAAAGATTTCTGAAGATATTTATCATGATAAAACTTGTGTACCTTATATCCTAAAGTGGAAAATCTACTTAATATTTCTGTAGAAATTTACTGTTAGCTTCATTTTTGTCAACTATTTATCTATCTCATTTTTCCATGTCTTTCTATCTCATGAACAGATTGTGTTATTGTGTTTGAAATTGCTGTTACTTTGCTTATGAGAAATTTTATTGCAAAATAAAAGAACCAATTTAAATATCTATAGAAGAATTTTCATTAATCTCTTTCTATAATTTATGTGAATAAATTCTTTGTGCTCTTTCTTTCCTCAATTAAATTGCAAGATCATAAATGTTGCATCTTAAAATGTTGTTATTTGTTTTATTTTTTCAATCTCAGATATTCAAAATTCACTTGATGAATGGCTTGTGACACTCATGGTCCTATCTTACAGATAAGTTTAGGGAAAGTAAGGGTTATTCTCTTCCTCATCACTTTGGTTAAGGAATACAATGCATTTCTGACTTTATTGTAGTTCACCCTATTCTTGAAGGATGGAAAGTAGAGGAGACTATGAACTTGGAAAGCAACTGGCAGCCTCTGCTACAGAAACCAGGGAAGAGACTCACAGATATCACTGTATGTGAATTTGAGGTTAAGGCATAAAGGATGTAATTAGCATAGTTTCCCTTCCTCCTCTCCCTTCTGCTCCTCCTCCTATTTCTCCTTCCCTCCTTTTTCTTTTTTCCCTCTTCCTCTCCTATTCTCCTCTTCTTCATTCCAGGGGCCACACATAGAAATCACATGTGGTTGTTCTGGCTTCAGTGTTATCTGTGTTCAGCCAACTAACAGCATCATCTTCAGATATACCAATGAATGAGTTTTCGTATGACTTCCCCCCATTCTACCACTTTTATGTCCTCTGGAGAATCTGTCCTTTTTGCTTTCTATGATCATAATTAACTCATTGTCTTACACTATGAAAACATAATATTACAGAGGTCTCATGACCTGACATACCAGTAATAAAAAAAGGTTTTCAAAAAATACTGTACCTAAACATCTCCACATATTTTCTTTGCAGATTTTACTTGAATTACTCGCCACACTTAAAAGTTATGAAAAAATATTATTGAAATGATTCTTTGAAAATTATTGTTTTCACACTCAAATAAATAATTTTGAGCCATTAAATTTCAATTAACCTCATGGGATCTAATAAAACTTTAGCAAGAAATTTTTATATGGTAGTTCTTTTCTGTTTTCATTTTAAGATACATGTCTAATCAAAAGTCTTGCAAGTATTACATGAGAATATGTTCAGAAAAAGTTTCAAAAACTAATAATTATAATTGAAAAGAATGATTTTCAATACATATGCAGACGACTGTACTTTTTTTCCTGTTTTAGTACTGTATCTTCAAGATGACATTGAAAATCATCATTCCGTTTAATGACATTAAAACCATTGGTTAAAACTTTGAAATAAAGGATATTAATTTGAGTGTCCCTGTCTTTTGTATACTAACATTATAGACTTAGAGTTATATTTAAGTTTCTTCTGAGTGATAAATTGGCATTATCACTGTTCACATTAAAAATTAAAACTGTATTTGCTCAGCGCATATTTGAAAGAAGAAAAAATATGTGAAATGTAATGATTTTCCAACAGAGACAGATTAGGTTTCAACAGAATGAAGTAACTCTTAAAAATTACTCATCAGATTTAATATTAAATTTCAGAAAGTAAATAAATATAAAGGAGAAAATTTTCAGCTCAGAATTTTCATGAGAATTAAACGACATCTTCTGAAATGTCAGACCTTTCCAGTGCCTAAAACCACCAGAACAAAACCTTTGGGGTTGTTTGTTTGTTATGTTGTTGTTGTTTTGTAGTACATGGATGATTTCTAGTGTATTACTGGCCTCTGGTCCTGATGACCTCTCTCTGAGAAATCTTTTATAAAGAATTTTTAAAATCTCTACTCTGTCTTAAAGTCATTGATCAAGCATGATATGTTGCTGTTTCTCTCCTCCTTCCTTTCTTTCATTGTACTCTTTGCTTATTGAAGTTCAATGAAAGTGAAATTAATTTCCTGGAATCTAAACAAAAAGCGTTCACCACATTAGAAGCCAGAGTTCTCAATCATGACATATGCATTTGGTAAGTAAGAAACAACAAAAAGAAAATAATTTTTTTTTTTCTCCTAGAATGAGATACTACGTATGTTTACTCATACATTTTTCTGTGCTTTTAGTTCATTTATATATTTATTATATCATTTTAGGATTTAAAAAGTAGTAGCTAATCTTAACACTGTAAACTTATATTCTAATGAGTAATTTTTTTTTCAGTAAGCTAGTAAAGTATATTAGTTGTCATGAACATTCACATACAAGTCCTGGTATGGTTATATATTTTCATTTACTTTAGGTAAACTCCAAGGAATAGAATGACAGGAATGTAAAGTAAATGTATATCTGACTTTTTAAAGGGAGTGTGAAACTACCAATTTGGTTATACAGCTTTATTCCCAGCAAAAGCATTTGAAAATCTCACTTTCTTCCCATTTGCACCAGCACACACTGGGTTCAGCCATTTTGGTAGGGTTGTAGTGATGCCTCATTGTGTCTTGAATTGAATTTTCTTGCTTATAGTGTTGACCATGTTTTGACACCCTTATTTGGCAAAAGTGACACTTATTTTTTATTTTTTAGGAATAAGTGTCACTTTGCCATTTTTGTTGGTAGACAAGTTATTAGAATCCAGTATACTTTTGAATCTGAGTTAATATTTGCTGTTGTTTGTTCTTTTATAAATGCTTAGCAATTTGTCATCCACTACTGTCTGAATCTTAGGATCAGCTTATATATATATATATATATATATATATATATATATATAAACATTAATAGGACATTAATTTAGGTTATATTGAATATATAGACTAATTGAGAGATGCATAATAGCAATTTGAACCTTTCAATCTAGGAACATATCATATCTACAAATTTATATAGTGTCTTAAATTTCTCATTTTCATTGTACAGACTTGGAAAGTATTTTTTCATATTCATCTTAAAGTTTTTCATATTTGGTGCTATTTTAAATGATTTTTCAGAATTTTTATCTTCACTGAGTTTCCATTCATTTTTTCAATTATTGGGAAATGGGAAATAAAATTACTAAGTATAATGGTGAATTCTTCTGTTTCAATAGGCAGCTCTATCAGTTTTGTTTCATGTATTCTGAAGCTTCGCTGTTAGATATAAATACCAAGCACCACAGTATTCTACTGATAGATTAATCTTATAACATTAGTATTTCAGATCCTAAAGGAAAACAAGTTCCAACCCATACTGATGTACCCTTCAAAACTGTCCTTCAAAATGGATGGAGAAATAAGATACTTCCATGACAAAGAACAGCTGCAGAACTTAATTAACACCAAACCAACCCTGCAAAGAATACTGAAAGACATTCTAGATAGGCATAGCAAAAAACCACCAAGCAAGACAAACAAACAGATTACAAAGGTAAAGAATCAACAGCAGAAAGATAACATGTCAAATGTAAACCGATACATATCAGTTATAACCATTAATGTAAATAGCCTCAATTCACCAATTGAAAGAAACAGACTGGCAAAATGAATCAAGAACAACATTCAACCATATGCTATATACAGGAAACCCATCTAACCCAAAAGGAAACTCATAGACTGAAGTCAAAGGATGGAAAACAATACTCCATGCAACAGGATCCTGAAAGAATGCAAGGGTAGCTATTCTGTTTGCAGATAATGTAAACTTCAAATCAAGAATGATCCAAAGAGATAAAGAAGGTCACTACAAAGAAGTTAGGAGAAAACTTCAAGAGAAAGAGACAAGAATCTTAAATATATATGCACCAAATTCAGGAGCACCAGGCAATACAAAACAAATATTAGCAGATATAAAATATCAAATAAGCAATAACACAGTTATAACAAGAGACCATAACATGCCATTCACATGAAGGGACATATCAACTAGACAGAAAATCAGCAAAGAAATAACAGAGATGAATCACACCTGTAAACAAATGGACTTAGTGGATGCATACAAAGTGTTCCACCCAACAACATCAGAATATACATTCCTCTTAGCAGCACATGGAACATTCTCTAAAATAGGCCATATACTAGCCCGCAGAACATGCTTAAGTAATTGCAAAAGAACTGAAATTATCCCATGCATGTTATCAGTTCATAGCACCATGAAACTAGAAATTAATGACAAAAGAAACTGCAAAAACCCCTACAAACACATGGAAATTGAATAATACACTCCTGAGAATTCAGTGGATCACAGAGCAAATTAAAGAATAAATTAAACAATATCTGCAAGCAAACTAAAATACAAATACATCTTACTGGAACCTGTGGGAAGTGATGAAAGCAGTACTCAGAAGAAAATTTATTGCACTGAATTCTCACATCAGAAAAACAGAATGAACACAAATAAACAACCTGATGCTACAGCTCAAACATCTAGAAAAAGAACAAGTCAAGCCCAAAGTCAAAAGAAGGGAGGAAATTATAAAGGTCAGAGCAGAAATCAATGCAATAGAGACTAAGAAAACAACACAAACAATCAATGAATTAACCAACTATTGTTGGTTCTCTGAAAGAATAAATAAAATTGATAAGGCCCAAGCCACCCTTATTTTAAAAAAGAAAGAAAAAACTCAAACTCATGCAATAAGGAATGAAAAGGGTGAAATCACTACAGACTCTGTGGAAATACAGAAGATCATCAATAACTATTTTGAAAACCTCTACTCTCATAGGCTTTTTCTCACACAGAAAAAATGGACAGATTCCTAGAAACATATGAATTACCAAAGCTGGGTCAAGAAGATGTAAATCTTCTGAATAAACTAATTTAAATTAATGAAATTGAAAATGTAATTAAATCATTACCAACAAAGAAAAGCCCAGATCCACATGGATTCACTGTGGAATTCAACAATAAATTCAAAGAAGATTTAATGCTAACACTCCTCAAAATCTTCAATGAAATTGAAGGGAATCAGTTCTTCCTAATTCATTCCTGGAAACAAATATTACTCTAATACCAAAACCTAAGACCCAACCGAAAAAGAGAACTACAGGCCAATCCCCCTATTGAACATAGATGCAAAAATTTCTCAATAAAATATTGGCAAACAGGATGCAGCAAATCATCAAGAAGATTATATACCATGACCAAGTGGGATTCATCCCAGGAATGCAGGGATGGTTCAACATACATAAATCAATAATTGTAATCCACCATATCAACAGAGCCAAAAATAAGAACCACATGATCATTTCTATAGATGCAGAAAAAGCTTTTGCTAAGGTCCAACACTTATTCATGATAATAACCTTACAGAGAATTGGAATAGATTGTCTTTACCTCAGTATGATAAAAGCCATGTATGACAAACCAACATCCAACATGATATTAAATGGCCAATAACTGAAAGCCTTTACTCTAAAAGCAGACACAAGACAATGATGTCCATTATCACCACTCCTACTCATTATAGTGCTGGAAATACTAGCCAGAGCAACTAGACAGGAGAGAGAAATGAAAGGAGTAAGGATAGGAAAAGAAGAAGTTAAATTATCATTATTTGCAGATGATATGATACTCTACTAAAGAGTCCCAATTCCATTGAAAGACTCCTAAGTATATATAAATTCAATAATGTAGCTGGATACAAAGTCAACACTCAAAAATCAATAGCATTCCTGTACAATAAAAACAAAATCACTGAGAGAGAAATAAGAGAAGCCACACCCTTCACAATAGCATCCAAAAAAATGAAATACTTAGGAATCAATCTAACAAAAGAAGTAAAAGATCTATTAAGGGAAAATTATAATATCCTGAAATAGAAATTGAAGAAGACCTCAAAAAATGGAAAGACATCCTTTGTTCTTGGATTGGAGGAACAAACACTGTCAAAATGGCCATTCTCCCAAAATTGTTTTACAGATTAAATGCAATCCCAATCAAAATACCACTAGCATACCTCAAAGATTTGGAAAAATCAATCCTAAAATTCATCTGGAACTAGAACAGACCTAGAATAGCAAAGGCATCCTAAGCAACAAAGGCAAGGCAGGAGGCATCACAATTCCTGACTTGAAGTTACACTACAAAGCTATTGTAATAAAATCAGCATTATACTAGAATAAAAACAGACCTTAAGATCAATGGAACACGTTAGCAGATACAACAACAACTACAAATACACTCAGCCACTTTATCTCTGATAAAAGGCCAAACACGTCCACTGGAAGAGAGATAGTGTCTTTAATAAATGGTGCTGGAAAAATTGGCTCTCCATATGTTGAAAACTAAAACTAGACCCATGCCTGTCACCATGTACTAAAGTCTAAATGGATCAAAGATCTAAATAATAAAACAGAAACACTAAATTTGTTGGAAGGCAAATAGGTAGACATCTTGAAGATATAGGGGTAGGTAGAGAATTCATGAACAAGAATCAAACTGCACATGAAATACTTCACAGAATCAATAACTGGGATCATGCCCTATTAAAGAGTTTTTGCATGTCAAAAGAAAACCCACAAATTGTGAAAAATTCTTAGTGAACTGTCCCTCAGACAAAGGACTTCTGTCTAGAGCATATAAAATTTTTTTTAAAAAATCAGATCCCCAAAATTCAAAGACCCATTCCAAAAATGGGCATCTGAGATGAATACACAGTTCTCAGATGAAGAAATACAAATGGAAAATAAATACATGAAAAAATGTTCAGCATCATTGGTCATTAGAGAAATGCAAATTAAAACCACACTGAGATTCTATCTCACTCCAGAAACAATGACCAGGATAAAGAAAACTACCAACAACAAATGCTGGAGAGGCTTCAGGGAAGAAGGAACTCTTCTGCACTGTTGGTGGGAGTGCAGACAGGTAAAACTACTGTGGATGTCAGTCTGGAAGTTCCTCAGAAAGCTGGGGATGGCAGTCCCATTTGACCTAGTTATTCCACTTCTGGGCATATTCCCAGAAGAACTGAAAACATCATACCACAGTGATATATGTGCACCCATGTTTATAGCAGCACAATTTGTAATAGCCAGATCTTGGAAACAACCTAAATGCCCATCAACTGAGGAACGGATGAAAAAAGATGTGGTATTTTTAATACAATGGAGTACTACTCAGCTATAAAGAATGATCACATTGAGATATTTATAAGTAAATGGATGCAACTCAAGACCATATGCATAAGTGAAATAAATCAGACTCACATGTGTAAATACTGTAGAGTCTCCCCAGTATAAGAAATAGTAAGAGTACATAAGATACCAAATACTCAATAAATACATGAAAGGATAAGAATCTGCTTAAAGGAGAAAAAGTAATATCTTAGGGAAAATGAGGAAAAGAAAAAGGTAGGGATAAGAAAAAAATCTAAAATTATATAAATACACAGGATAGCTAAGATGATTGTGCTACAAATTCTATAAGTTCTTGAAACAAAATAGTTAGCAATCATAGTATTGGAACAATTGTGCATATTATTGTATGGTGATCTGAAGAACTCCTGAAGATCATTATGTAAAATAACAACCTCAGTTATGCTCCTATCACCTTGTTTCAAGGCCTATATTGTCAGTGTTTTGGGCTCTTTTCTATTGTTATTTATTTGGCTTTTTCATTTTATGTTTTTATAGGAATGTGCTTTGTTTTGTTTTCCCCTCTAATGTAGAAAGGATACATGTAGAGACTCATAGGACTTCTCTTAAACAGTTTATGAGAATCAATTATATAATGCATAATGAAGTGAGCAACTACTTGAAGAAAAAGAGATACTATGTTACACAGTGCATATCTATTGCATCACGCTGTGAAATCCAGCAATACTATTATTCTTTGTTCAGATTTTAATCTGTTTTGTATTGTTTAATGTCAACATACATGAAAGTATGGACAGCTATTTGGAAGAGAACAAGAGACATTATGGCAGCCATTATTGATTTCCCTATTGTTAAGTTTTGAAGGCCCAAAATGCCTTTATCATCCTGTTCTGATCAGTCTAATGCTATTTTATTTTGAATGAATTCATTGTGTGTGAAGATATGGACAACTTTTTGGAAGAAAACAAGAGACAATATGATAGACAGTGATGATCTCCTGTTGTCTTGCATTAAAATCTGTGACTCTTACATTGTTTTTTTCTGATCTACTTTGTTCTGTTATGTTATGTTTAGTTTTACTTTCTTTAAAATAAAATTAAAAAAAATTAAAATAAAACCTTTTTCCTAGAGTAACATTACTATATTTCCTTATTGTGGAACAAGTTTTCAAGAGTACAATGATGCTGAAATGTTAGGAATATTTTTATTTTGCAATAAGAAAATAGTTTTCTGTTCTCCTAGGGTAAACATAAGAGAGCAAAATGAACAAACAGAAACCTCAAAAATAACCAATATGTCCATTTACCTCCAGAGTTATTCCCTTTACTACATTTTCAGTTTCCTTTTGTTATGAACAATTCTGTAAAAACTATCATATTGGACTTTTGTATTTGTGTCACATATACTTTCATCTTCTTTACAAACATATACATGTATACATAATTTTTGGAAAGAAAATCATATACTCATAATGAATATAATTTATTGTTAAATTAGAAGAACTGAAAATAAAAAATTGACTTTATTTGTATGCATATAAAATCATAAAAGTAGTAGGATATTATGAATAAAAACATTTGTCCATTGCAAAGGTTCAAGTGTACCTCATTTCCTTCTCCTATCTCCCAACACAATTACCAACAACTACAATATTGATAAATGCATTGATATTTCTCATAACAATAGAAAGAGTTTTGATCTATATGTGTTGAAAATAATAAGATGTTTTCAGTAAATTAAAGAAATTCTAATTAAGAAAAATGTGGCACAACTTTCTTTTGATTATGCACAATTAAAATTGTAAGTTTCTTGATTGGATTTATGTTCTGTGCTTTATTGGATTATGTTGCTTGGCACATTTTAGGAATATGTGTGTGCTAAAATGAGGTTGCTCTGACATTTAGGATTTTTGTTTGCTTGTGTGTTTCTTCTTTAAAAGCCGTATGCTAGATGATTTCATTTCACTGCTAACATGTGGCCCATGAAAATTGCTGTGACCTTTTTTTTTAAGCACTAAATTTCACAGATAGGCAAACAAACCCATTTTGTACTGTGAAAGCATTTTCTTTCTTAGCTGGATAGTAGAAAAAATAGAAAAGCATGTGTTGAATGAACTAGCTTTTATTTTATTAACAATGGAAAATTCAATTTCTAAATTATAGATGCTATAAAAAATTAATAACCACATTGTAAATTGTCCATAAATTTCAGGCATTATAGTTTAAAATACTTAAGGGTGATAATTGTAATCCATAGGAAAATTGAAATTTACAGCACTATTCAAAATGCAAAACTCAGCATACCTACTGTATAACATTTACATTTCAAAAAACTATTGCTCTATACTATAATTAAGAGATTCAGAAATTAATCCCCTCCTTAAAAATCAGTGTATAATTCCTATTTCCTTTGACTTTTGTAACAAACCTTCAATGGACTTGCTTCATTATAACAGAAACTTACTTGATTCAGTTCTGTAGTCCTGATATCCAAAGTCCAAGTGTTGAGGTCCACAAGTCTCTATTGTCTATGAACTCTTTAGTGGAGACTCATCTTCTGCCTCTTCAGTTTTTGCTGGTTTCAGGTTTTCATTGGCTTGCAGCTATAAAAATCTAGTCTCTGCCACTGTTTTCACTTGGCTTTCTCTGTTTATATTTTCTCACTTTCTGTGTTTTAAAAATTCTTAACTTGTATTTAAATCCTAAAATAATCCAGGGAGATTACATCTCAAGATCCTTGCTTTAAATATATCTGTACTATGTTTCCAAAAGAGATCAGATTCATAGATTCTGGAGGCTAGGGTCTTGACATGTGTTTTTAGGGGAAGAGAACAATTTTACAAACTACTATACCAATAAATGCATATGAATTATTTGTATATTCATACTTAAAAATCTAGATTGTATCCTGCATCCAGCATGCTTTATGTATATATATATATATATATATATATATATATATATATACACTATAAATACCTTTACCTACAATCATCAATTTCAACTAAAGCACCACTTTGTTATTATCCTTTTCAGAAGATAGTCATTTTAGACATATTGAGAATTCAAGTATTTAAATAAACTAGCTATATTTTATTCACTATATTATCTAATTTGAAATCCATACTCTCTCATCTTTGGTCTAGTATCTTCAGGTGGATTCTTGATTCTGTTTAATATCTCACCCTAATATTATTTGATCATCTGTTCACCATGTAGTATAAGATGATCCAGGCTCAGACATTTCTCCAAAAAACTGGTTTATTTTTGTAGGAAATGATATATCAAGATCAGAGTCTAGGTTCTAGTGTTGTTCGCTCTTCTGGGGTGCTCATTTTTTCTAGACATTTTTTGAACATTAGGATTTGGATACATGAGTGTATAAAATATCACATGAGTATACATTATTGTTTCCAATTCAAATGAAGGTTAAATTAACTCTTAATTAACTGTGTTCTTTGCTAGAAACGTATTTCTTTATTCTACCCCAAGCATCCTGGTACTTATGGCAACCAGAATGATATACAATTGAATAGCCCATATCTCAGTGATCTTCAGAATGCTAATGCCAATTCTACCACAACATGCTTATTATAAATGTCTTCAAAGATTTTTGCATATGTGCTGCATACTGTTTTTCCATATAAACAAGTGAACAATATTTTCATTACCTTTGACCCTGCATATTCATTTCCTATTGGTGCCCATTTAGCTTTAATTTTATAAGAAAGGATATAATTCGTGCTTGTTAATTTTCCCCTGGTCTGTGCATCTTTAATCATATTAACTTGCAACTGTCTACTTTATAGATTACTGAATGACAGTACTGAAAATGATAATGAATTAAATATTAGTAATAATTTGTCAGTGCTGCTTACATGTGAAATTTATTTCTTCTGAATTAAAAATTCTTATTTGACAATTTATTTTCTTAACTACATTAGTTGACTCCACTTAAATCTGATGTAAAATATTGTTAAGTGTTAACAATAATCTAATTTTATTACATGTAAAATAATTTTATCTTTGAAATAAAATAATATTTCTTGTTTTGGGCTATTTTGAACTGATTTTTTAGGTATGCTGTGTATACTTTCAAAAGACAGATCCAATTAATTGCATTTCCACAGTTTCCTTGAGTTACAATTTCTATTATTATATGGTACCTTATTTTAAGGGGCTTGGTAGTTTATTCCCTTTTAAAATATTTGTCACTATCTCAAATTTTCCTATATCATTCCTCTTTAAAACATTTACTTCCTTGCACCTTTCTCTCTGTCAGTTTTTAATATTGGGGTTTAAAAACTAAAAAATTGTGATACTACCATTGTCACCTTTTTAGGGTCTAACCACGACTTGGATTTTTACATTTTACTTCTGCAATGCCATCTTATGAATAAATGTATCAATGCTCCATTACTTTCTCTCCAATATGAATTTATATAAATTCAAAAATTATGTATAAATATATTTATACACCTTTTACAGACTGATCATTATTTAAAGAACTTTATTTCTACAAATAATGCTGCTAAAATATGCTTTTGCATCTCCCCTAGTACATACACGGAAAAGCTTCCCTGTGCTAATGTCTCTTGAAGTGTAGTCCAAGATTTGAAGGTAAACAAGGAGAGAAAAATCAAAGAGAGCTGCTAAATATATAAATGTTATATTATTTTTCCCATAGAAAAGTAAATATTACCTGCAAGGGATTATTTTCATCATTAGTTCTGATTAATTTTAAGTTGGGTAATACTGTATTAAGGCACATTTTGTCTTACATTTATTTATTGGTTTGTTTTCTGCAGTACTGAGGACTGAACCTCAGACTTTGGCACTGAGTTATGCCTGACCAGTGTGTGTGTGCGCCATGTGCGTGTATGTATGTGTGTGTGAGTTAGGGTTTTGCTGTGTCTGTAAATGACCCAGGCTGGGCTTGAAGTTTTAAGCCTCCGGCATCAGCCTCCTAGAGTGCTGAGACTCCAGGCATAAACTGTCAGACCTGGCCCATAATTATATTATTTTTTCATTTTTTGGTGGGAGTGGTTTATGAAGAAGACTCATGCGTTAATGATAGCAGTCAAGCTCTGCATCTTCTCTGTTCATCTGAATACTAGTGTAAACATATTTGCTGATTCTGCTATGCATTTTTACTATCTCAGTTTGATTTTGCTACTAAAACAGACTACCACAAGCTGTGTAATTTATAAATAAAAGGTTATTCATAGCATATTTCTGGAGCTTAAGACTGTGTAGTACAAAATTAAAATGTTGGTAAATTTTGTGTCTGGTGAAGGCCTTCTTATTAAGCTGTAACATGGCAAAGAATGAACATCACATAGCAATAGAGTGAGGGCATGTGAGCTTGTCTTTTACAAAGCCACAAATCCTGTCATGGGCCGTACTCTAATGGCCTCATCTAATATTAATTACCTTCAAAAGACATCACCTCAATACAATTAATACATAAATGTGAGGGTTACATTTCCAATATCTTAACTTTGAGCACAAGCTCTAATCATTCCCCTAGATTTATAATACTCATTAGCAATAAAATCATTAAAACTTTTTTAAAACTATGGCCCATGATTTTAGAAGCAATTCATCTTGTTTAAATTATTTGGAGAAAAGTTTCAACATGTAACCAGTAGGAGGTCAGAGACACAAACACGTTTGAAGACACTAGGATAAAAGCAAAAATAAAATATATGTTTATGATAAGGTGCATGGCAATACATCCATATTATCAACATAGTGAAACTAATGTTTATCTTGGTAATAGTTAGAGAAAAACAGAAGAGAGAAAAAGAACTCCCAGAAAACATATAGAAAGCATATTCAGCAACCTCCATTTAGAATAATTTCCCTTCAGTGAGTTACAAATGGTTTTCTGAGTATGTTATAAAAGACAGACCCTGACCCAGGAAAATAGGCTGACCTAACATGTAGTAACAGATGGCAGGAAAAGTCCCGTACTTTGTTTATAATTGTTTGTGCTTTCCCAATAAGAAATTTATCTCAATTTTCTTTTTGCTCACATCCTGTGTAAAGGAAACACATCCTGTCTCACTAAGCCTTGACCTGGTCATGTGACCTCTTCAACAGCATTTCCCGAGCACACATAATGCACTATATGCTTGGGCAGAATTTCAAGACGTCCGACAGCATTAAGATGTGGTAATGAAGTATACTCTTCAAGGACATACGGGTTTCTCCTTCTTCCAAGCACTTGGCGTGAGAAGACATCTGGAACAGAGATATTGCCTGTAGCAGAGTCAGAATTTTAACCGGCTATTGTTGCTGTGACAAAATGACTCAAGACTAAATTTATGAGGAAATGTTTACTCTGACTCTTAGTTTCAGAAGTTTCAGTCCCTGGTCACTTGGTCCTGGGGTTTTGGACATGTCATGGCACAGTGCATCACCACAGCAACACGTGGAGGAGAAAGGCTGTTCATCTCACAGTAACGGGGAAACAGTCCCAGTATTCCTTTCAAGGGTACCTCTCAATGACCTAGGTCTTTCCTCTGGGACTCACTTCCTGGTCATCCCTACTGCCTTCCAACAATGCCACAGACCGGGGATCAAAGCACATGAACATTTGTGGGGACATCCAAGATCCAAACTATAGCCCCAATCTACCTTCACCTAGGAATTTATATTAACTAATGTAAATCACTGAGATTAGAACGTCATTGTTCACGTTGTAAAGATGATTGATTTACATGCTAGTGCGTTGACTACCAGAGATGTTAGGGTAAAAGGAATCTAAATTTCATACTGTAGTTCCCAACTTCCTATTCTTAGTTAAAATACCATACAACTGTTTAAAAAGTCGTTGTTTAAAGGTAATACTGGTGTTAAAAACTGGAAAAAGAAAGGCAGGAGACCCCATTTATTAGAAGAAGAAGAGGAAGAAGAAGAAGGAGAAGGAGAAGGAGAAGGAGAAGGAGAAGGAGAAGGAGAAGGAGAAGGAGAAGGAGAAGGAGAAAGAAGAAGAAGAAGAAGAAGAAGAAGAAGAAGAAGAAGAAGAAGAAGAAGAAGAAGAAGAAGAAGAAGAAAAAGAAGAAGAAAATATCTCATGCTAAATAAAGAGCTTCCAAATGTTCCCTGGTTTCTTTTATGCTGCAAACTTCCTTTGAAATTTCTCTCAAGGAAAAAAAAAAGTATCCATAACATCTTGCAAAGCAGAGAATGTTCCACAGCAAATAATCATTTTTTAAAAAAATAAAACATTCAGCTCAATATGTTTAAAGGAGTTCCAAAATGTCTCCTTTATTTTTTATTTCACCTGACATTAGAAACTTCTGTTAGCTCAGGAAGAAAATGTTCTGTAAGAAATTTCTCAGTGACAGCCCACAAGGCTTCAACTTGACTTACTAAGAGCTCTTTACTGTCATTAGTATGTTTTAAACAGTAATTACCTACAGTTTTAGAAACTATCATTTTTATAACAATCTTAAAATTGTTTTGAGAAAGAATATTTATCCAAGTTTCTCACCTGAAGAAAAAAAAAACATATGCAGAGGAGTCATCAGATTCTTTAAGTGTACATCTGGTGACAGAGTCTATACTCATCTCCTGGCTTTAAACTCCAAAGTTTGCTCTTCCACTGAAAGAGAGGGTTTCAGAGCAAATCTGTCTTTCCCTTTTCTGATACCTGTATTCACTGACTTTTTAGCTCTGATGCATGTAAACAATTTTATATAATATAATATAATAATTTTAAATATATTATATATTATATAACTCTATTACTAATAATTGAAGAAATGAAGTTGGCCAAAATTGTAAATAAACTATGAAGGTCTACTTACAAAAGCATTTCATATATTATATTTTGAAGTCAATAGTATGGGAGAAGAGAGAAGAGAAGGCTTCCATTTCATTTTATTTTCATCAGACATTTGATGATTTCTGTTGAGTTATAAAACTTAAAACTTCAACCTAATAGGTGATTCATTCACTTGCATTCATCAGCGTGCAAAACAATATCTACTCCCTCTCAGAATTATATTTACCTTGGATATCTGGTCAACAGCACCGCAAGTATGCAAGCACATTTCAGAATGCCTCCAGGCTATGTCCTTGATTCCTGCTTTTGTGACTCATACCTCTCAGCGTCCCATTTAGTTTTCAGTTTCAAAATGCAATAGATTCAGAGGATCGCTTATGACTTTGAACTATATTCTTCCCTCATCAAGTCTGGAGGACACTTGTTTTAAAGAACCTGAAAACAAAGTTTTGTTCAGTTGAAAATAGGCTGTCTGTGGAGGGAAAAAAAAAATGACACTGCTTCATTCAACTGCCACTCTCATTATACAAAAGCATATCTCTTAATCCCATATCTATTTTCCTAACAGTTTGGGGAAAATGATCCATTTTTGTGGTTTGTAGAAACCAAAAGCACATACACAGAGATATATGCAGTTATGAGTACTTATTTTAAAATTAGACTGTAGGCCCCCCCGCCTGGCTCCATGAACCTAGGGGTCAGTGCATTGTCAGCTTTGGCTCCTCATTGCTCCATGGACCTAAGGGTCAGGGGATCCTCAGTCTCACCCCACTCCTTGCTCCACAGACCAAGGGGTCAGAGGGAATGTTGGTCCACCCACCTTTGCTCCAGCAGCACACATACAACTAGCAATTCCTTTCACCACCTGCAGAATCTTGGTGAACTGGCGGGAGCCTCAGCAACCCCTCATCCACATGGAGGACCTCAGTGGGCTTGCAACAGTGTGGTGAGTTTCCTCCTCAAATAGAAGAACTCAGTGGGTAAACAGGAGCAGCACTGAACTCCTCCCCAACTGCATTTGTAGGACCTTGGCAAGTCTGCCAAGAGTGTGGCGAGTCCTTCTTCCATACTGAGAACATCAGGTGGGTTGAGCAGAGTGCTGACATTGCCTCCCTCAATCAATTTTGATGAACCCAGAGTTAATCAAAAGGGCCTATGAGACACTAGTGACACGATAGTGTTCCAGCTGAAGGGTACACTATAGCCAGGAAGATATGGTAGATTGGAACAGCCTGAAGCAGTAGTAACATCAGCAACCAAGGGTTGACTTACATCAATACTCCTAGGCTAGTCATCCTGGGAAAAATATAGGAATCACCCAACAGGCCCTGCCTGAGGATTTCAGGTGACTGATCCCTCCCCTTCATTGTGGGACTCAGCAATTTGACAAGCATCAACCACAGAGTGGGACCCTAAGACACACCTGATGGACAGCTGAGACCAGTGGGATCAAACAAGGGGAAAAATAGGAAACCAACAGCAGGAAAATAACATGACAAAGTTAAGCCAGTATGTGTCAGTTATGTGCATCTACGTAAATGGACTCAATTCACCATTAAAAAAATAGGCTTACAGAACAGATCATGAAGCAGGATGAAAACAATATGCTATATACAAGGAAACACATCTGACTCCAAAGGAAACTCATATATTAAAGTCAAATGACGGAAAACAATATTCTAAGCAACAGGAACCCAGAAAAAAGCTGGGGAAGCTATTCTGTTTGCAGACAATGTAAACTTCAAGCCAAAAATGATCAAAAGAGATATTATTCCCCTAACTTGTTTGTTAATAAGTTAGGGGAATAATATTAAAGGAAGAGCTAACAATAATAAATATTTATGCAGCAAATACAGGAACACCCAACTGTATAAGACAAATACTAATAGACATGAAAAACCAAATACGCTGTAACACAACTGTAGTAGAGGCCTTTAATGCCCCATTGTCACAAACAGACAGATTAACTAGAGAAAAACTTGGCAAAGAAGTAACAGAACTGGACCTGTGAACAAATGGACTTAGTAGATGTTTACAGTGTTCCACCCAACAACATTAGAATACATGTTCTTCTCAGCTGCACATGGGACATTCTCAAAAAAAAATGCATATATTAGCCCATAGAACATTCTTAAGTAAATGCAAAGGGACTGAATTTATCTCATGCATATTATCTGACCAAAGTGCTCTACAATTGGATATTAATGGCAAAAGAAACTGTAAAATCTACATAAACACATGAAAATTAAATAACAAACTCTTGAACAATCAATGGGTTACAGGGGAAATTAAAGAAGAAATTAAACAATGAAAATGCAGATACAACGTACTGAAACCTGTGGAACCAATGAAAGTAGTCCCAAGAGGGAAATATATAGCAATAAATTGTCACATCAGGAAAACAGAGGAAGCACAAATATACAACCTAATGTTACACCTCAAGCTTCTAGAAAAAGAAGAGCAAATAAAGCCCAAAGCTCATAGAAGATAGAAAATTATAAAGACAGAGCAGAAATTAATGCAACTGAAACTAAGAAAAGAGTACAAAAAATTAATGAATAAAGAGCTGGTTCTTTAAGAGACTACGCAAAACTGATAAACCTCTAGCCAACCTTTCCAAGGGAAAAAAAAGGAAAAACACAAATTCATGCAATAAGCAATGAAAAGGGTGAAATTACTACAGATCTCATGGAAATTCAGATAATGAATACCTACTTTGAAGCTTTTCTCACCTAAGGTGGAAAACACAGAGGAAATGGATAGATTTGTAGAAATGTATGGATACCAAAGCTGACTCAGAAAGATATAACAATTTGAAAAATGCAATATCATCAACTGAATTTGAACATGTGATTCAAAACTTACCAACAAAGAAAAGTCCGGGTCCTAATAGATTCGCAGCTGAATTCTAAACTAAATTTAGAGAAGATTTAAACCAATATTTTTCAAAATTTTCAATGAAATCGAAAGGGAAGCAATTCCTCCTAACTCATTCCTGGAGGCAAGTATTACTCTGATTCCAAACCAGAGGAAGTATTTTTCTGATTCTAAAACCAGAGAAAGTTCTCCAAAAAGGAGAACTATAGTTCATTCTCCCAAATGAACATTGATGCAAAAATTCTCAGCAAAATATTGGCAAATAGAATGCAGCAAATCATCAAGATTATATATCATGACCAAGCGGGATTTATCCCAGGAATGCAGTGTATTAAATATAATACACTACATCAACACAGCTAAAGACAAACATCACATGATCACCTCAATAGATGCAGAAAAAGCCTTTGATAAAGTCCAACACTTGTTTATAATAAAAACATTACAGAAACTTGGAATAGATGGTATCTTTCTCAATCTGATAAAAGCCATCTATGACAAACAAATAGCCAACATTATACTAAATGGACAAAAACTGAAAGCTTACACTTTAAAATCAGGAACAAGATAAGGGTGTTCACTATCACCACTCCTAGTCAATAAAGTTCTGGAAACATCAGCAGAGCAATTAGACAGGAGAGAGAAATAAAAGAATAAGGATAGGAAATGAAGTCAAATTATCATTCTTTGCAGATTACATGATATTCTACATGGACGATCCCAAACACTATCAAAAGACTATCAGAGTTAATAAGCAAATTTTGCAGTATAGCTGAATACAAAGTTAACACTCAAAAATAATAACATTCCTCTACACAAACAACAAACTCACTGAAGAGAATTATATAAATAACTCCTTTCACAATAGCATCCAAAAAAAATTAAATACTTAAGAGTCAACCTAACAAAAGATTTAAAACACCTATACGTTGTAAACTATTATACTCTAAAAAAGGAGATGGAAGAGGTTGTCAGATAATGTCAGATATCCCTTACTGTTCTATAGGAAGAAGCACCATAGTGAAAATGGCCATATTCCCAAAACTTTTATACAGATTTAATGCAATCCTGAGCAAAATACCATTAACATACCTTATAGATCTAGAGAAAACATCCCTAAAATTTCTTTGGAAACAAGTGAGACCTAGAATAGCAAAGGTAATCCTGAGCAACAAAGGCAAGGCAGGATGCATCTCAATTTCTGTCTTGAAGTTTTACTACAAAGCTACAATGAAAAAATCAGCATCTTACTGGCAAAAAAAAAGACCTGGGGATCGATGGAACAAATTAGAAGATGCAGACACAACTACAAACATGCTCAGCCACCTTATATTTGACAAAGTGGCTAAATATGTTCACTGGAAGAAGGATAGCCTCTTCAATAGATCTTGCTGGAAAAATTGCTTTCCACATGCCGAAGGCTGAAGCTGAAACCATTTTTATCACCAGGCATCAAACTAAAGTCAAAATGGATCAAAGATCTACATATTAAAATGGAAACTAAATCTACTGGAAGACAAAACAGATAGAAATCTTGTAGACATAGGGGTAGGCAAAGAGTTCATGAACAAAACACAAACTGCACAGGAAGTACTTCAAAAAATTAACAACTGGGATCTTATCTTATTAAAAAGTTTTTACATTTCAAAAGAAATCACCAAGCAAGCGAGTGAAAAGCAAACCCACAAAATGGGAAAGAACTTTAGTCAGCAACCCCTCATACAAAGGATTTATATCCAGAACATATAAAGAATTTAAAAAAACCTCAGGCCCCCCAATTCAAAGACTCAACCCAAAAATAAGTATCTGAGATGAATGTACACTTTTCAGATGAAAAAACACAAATGGCAAACAAATACATTAAGAAATGTTTAACATCATTGATCATTCAAGAAATGCAAATTAAAATAACATTGAAATTCCATCTCACTCCAGAAAGAATGTCTGCCCTCCAAAAATCAACTGCTAACAAATACTGGTGGGACTGTAGGGAAAAGGGAACACTTCTCCACTGCTAGTGGGAGTGCAGACTGGTGAGACCACACGTGGAAATCAGTGTGGAGATTCCTCAAAAAGCTAGGATTGGAAGTTTCATTTAGTCCATATATTTCCTTTCTGGATATTCTCCCAGATAAATTGACAATGTCATGCCCACAGAGATACATTTAGACAAAGGAGTTATAGCAGCACAAATCTTGGAAACCACCCAAATGCCCATCAATTGCAGAATGCATAAAAAATATATTGTATTTTTATACAATAGAATATTACTCAGCTATAAAAAGGGTAATCTTAAGGCTTTTACAGGTAAATGGAGGCAACTTGAGACCATACTCATAAGTGAAATAAATCAAAGTCACTTTTATAAAAAACATTGTCTACCTAGTATTTAAAAAAAATCTGAAAAAGTACTAAGATCCAAAATATACAATAGATATTGTAATAATGAAAGGGAAAGTGCTCAAAAGGACAGCACTACTGTTATAGGGGAAAGGAAAAAAAGCAAGAAATGAAAAAAATTTATGTATATTGGTAAACACTTATTAATGTATGTATGTATATGTATGTTATATAGATAACTATACTATTAATCTCTTAGTCCATCAGAAAGAAAAGTATGTGCTGTCATTATTTGATGGATCACTTCAGTGTCTAGATTTTGTAACCTGAACAACTAGTTCTGAGATAACAATATGCAATATATTAACTAGTGTTAATTCCCCACCTTTTTTTCTTTTTGAAACTCTGTATCATGTCTATTCTTTTTGTTTTGCTTTTTAAAATAATTTTAAAAAATTAGACTGTAGTAGTATTAAAATCTTGATATCTAAAATATTTATTAACATTTCTGAGGCTTTTTTTCAAAATATTTATTTTGGCAAGAAATATAGTGATGATTAAAGTAATATAAAGTCTATAAAATGGATATAATAAGAGAAATGTGTGTTGAAAGAGTAGTTATAATTATACATATATAGATATGTTTTTGCTGTAGTGTTTTCATGTATGAATTCTAGGAAGGTCTAATTTGCACAACAATAAAGTCCTGTCATAATCTTGGTTCATTTAGCAAATCCAATTTTGATTGCTTAGCAACAATGTATGAATTAATTGAATAAATTAAAGAGCAAAAGAAATAAAAGAGGGCAATAAATATGTCTGAAGATAAGTGAAATATAAGAGTTGGAATTCCAATTTCTTCATTTTAAATTGTAGCTCTCTAGTAGCTACATATCTTTTACAAGGTAAGCATCTCATTGTGTTGACAATTTAGTATTAATAAAAATTCCAACTGCTTCATCTGTTGCCTAACCAAGGAAATAAATGCTTATTTTGCTAGTCAAGTTAAACTAGACTGTGTTTGCTTTATTTTTCCTGCATTAGCTTTAGTTTTTATTTTTTAAATTTGTATTAGTACATGTTTAGAATTATTATGTCTACTGTCCAAAATGTCTACTTTCAAATTGTTTCCTCATAAAGAAATTTGGAGGGGATTTTTGAAACTTTGCCTCTCTTGGGAATCCAGTCCCTGCCTCTAGTGCTCCTGGTCTAGCTGGATTTGGTTCTGATGCTTCAAGCATATATTTTCAATTTGATTGTCAGCTGCTTATTTTGAGCTTATCAGATATCTTCCTTTTTTGGGTGTCATCCAATAAAAGATTAATATTTAATAAAATAAGATATATTTAGAAATTATTTGTAGCTAAATTTAGGATTACAAAACATGGTAATGCAACCTAAATATTGCTTTGAAATATCCCATGTTCATCATTCAGCTGCAACTTATTGACTAAGCATAATTTATTTAGAAGAAAATTTCAGGTACAAAATACGGCAAAATGTGCATTTGCATTTTGTATTTCAACAACCAATTTTTAGCAAAGATCATGAAACACACACAAATAAGAGACAAATAGTTTCTTTATATTTACATAAAATGTTTTTTTCAAAATATATTAAACATATTTCAAGAGTTTTAAATCAATAGTAAAAAATATGTAAATATATTAACATCAGCTACCTCTACTACTCATAAATTTGTGACTTATTCAAACCAAGCCTCAGAGGTACAGGTTTATAAAAGTAAAACAGGGGCTTTCTGTTAGTCAGAGAAAAATTTTTTTCATCATAATTGAGGACTTCAGTAGACGGTCAACAATAAGAGTCTATTAATGTATACAAGGAATTTAGGGACTTGTTCCAAATGTTGATTATAAATTTGATGAATTTAAAGATACTGAGTGGATTAGATCTCACTCTGGGTGGATTAGGTCTCACATGGAGTAATGCAGGGAACAAGCTCTCACCCCAGCCTGATCTGCAGGACAGCTCCAGCCTTAGGAGTCATAAAGATGAGAAAGACACAGTAACGACAGCTGAGAATGGAAAGCCCCGGGTAGGGAAAAAGGAAAACAGAAGGGAGTATGTTGGAAGCCAGGTAAAGAAAAATTTTCAAGAATTAGAGAATCAGTAAATGCATAAGCTCCTCTGGCATGTTAAGTATTCAGAATTGTTTGATGTGCATTTAAATATGTTTACATATGAAAATTTCAGTAATTTCTGAGACAGTCTCACTATGTAGACCAGACTGGCCTCAAATTCACAATGTCCCCTGCCTCAGCTTCTCAAGTCCTGGGATTACAGAGGTTTACCACTGCATACAGGTCTGTGTATAAAAGTTTATGTAAGGACACACACACACACTCACACACACACACTCACACACACACTGACTTACTCAGCATCACGCATATAGGAAGTAGCATAGTTGGGATTCAGATAGAGGCAGATTTGTGTTAACCTCACCAACAATGTAAAATCTATGCTGGATTTTTTAACTACAGTTTGCAGAGTTGAGGCGGAGTGTGGTGGTGCACGCCTACAAGTCAGGATGGAGAGGGAGGAGGACAGCCGTGATCTATACAACAAGACCCTATCTCAAAACACCAAAAAGGGAGGAAAGGGGCCTGAGGGTGTAGCAAAGGACCTGTGTCTAATCCTCAGTTCCATGAAAGAAAAATAAAATATTTCAGACCTAGGTGTTTCTGACTCTGATACTCAAGGGGCTAACCAAGGACAAATATGGTCACACATTTTGTGTGTTCTTAAGTTTAACATTTTTTCATTTTCTAAGGCAAAGAATCGTGAAAAACTCATGAAGTATTTTATTTTTGTAAGAATGGTTTTTAAGTCTAATTAATAACATAAATATATACAACTAGAAAATTCAATTATAAATCTTTCATTATTAAATCTTATGAAAAATAATCATGAATAATTTTCTTCAGTGTTTATGGCAGCGTACTAGACTCACAAAATGAAAGGGTTCCAATATGCAGTTTTCTTCCAAGGGTTTTCAATGTAACCATTCATTAGATCATGAGGCTAGTTGCTTCACTCAATTAAAGGAGAATTTAATAAAAGAATTTAAGTAAGATTAAGCTGCTACTTTACCTGTGCAGAGGATTTAAAGTGTAGAATTATTTTATAAGATAATGCCTGTGGAAATAAAATTAGAAAGCAGTTCTAGAAATCAAGGCAAAAGATGTGATGTAAGTAGGAAATGTAAATGGAGATAAATGAGACAGCAGATTGTAGGGCTATTTTAAGGATAGAAATGATATATTCAGTGATTTATTAGCTATGTGACTGATAGGAGTCAAGAATATGATCTCCAGACACTTGATTTGAGAGACTAAATGAATGATGCCAGTTATTGATATAGAAAAGAGGGAGCAAGATGTGTTTAATGAATATAAAGAAAAATTCATTTCAGTTCTACCTTGATCTATGCTGTAGTGATGTCACTTTGAGACATCCCTGGAACATTAAACTGGGAATTTCAATAGGTAACAAACATTATATTCAAAATAAAATCAGGTGATAAATTTGTGTCAGAGATGTTTCTTTATTTCCCACTCTAAAATTTCATTATGTACTGCAAACATGTGCTAGTAAAAACAAGTTAATAAAATTAAAAAAGAAAAATTAACTGAAGGCAAATGTTTTCTTACCATATCTTCATTGTGCAGAAATATCCTTAATAAACATTGTATGTTGCTTATGGTCATAGAAATTGTGTAAGTTATTTAAGTAGCTAAAAAGTTATTATAAGGAATTTGTACATTGTTGCTAAAGAACTCAAAACACTGTGATAGCACTTGGAAGAAATACCTACTACTCAAGGTATGTAGAAACAAAGATGCCACATTAGTCCTAAGAGAATCCGAAATCCAATCACTTATGAAAGGCATTTGACTAATGTGTACTTTAGAAACAGAATTGTGTTGACCAGTGACTAAATCTCCAACTATCCTGCTAGTTTGGGAATCTCTAATAGTATCCTTCAGTGGGAAGATTTGGAAAAATGAAAAGATTTGAAAACATGAAAAGATTTGAAAAGAGGACACAGTTGTCCTGAAAACAATTCCTGCTGCCTCTCCTGTGCTGGAATTTTCTACCAGAAATAGCACACAGAAACGGAAACAATTGACTCCATTCTGGAGTGCAGTCAACTGCCCGTCTACTGCCCTCTATTAGGAGAAACTAAAAACTATTTAATTTACAATGAATAAGAATGGTAATTCAAGTTATTGCTTAAGATCACAAAGACCATAAAAGAATGAATTTATGAAAGTGAGAACAAATTAATAGCAAAATAAGCCTTATCCTGTCCCATATTTTCCCTGACTGCATTTATAATCATGTGGTTTGCTATAATATGTAGCTATACATAAATTTGAATGAAATAAGCACTTGTCTTTATTTCTAGATTGTGACTATCAACCCAGCAAGGAGTTTATTTACTTAGCTTGCACCTGTGTCCCCAGTGTATAGCATACTTTTCATGATAAGTACTCATTGTTAGTTAAACGAATGTATGTATAAATAAATAAGATTTGGATCATGAAAACCATTGGCACGTATTTAATAATCCAGTTCAAAACGCTATTTTTACTGAATTGTAGGTCTTACATAGGAAGTAAGAGCAAACATTTATAGGTGCCTTACTTCATTTGCACAGCTGAGGTGGCAAATTTCTTGTATGAATTTGTGGTTTATTGAAGTTAAACTGTTGTGAATTGTCAGAATATGAGAAATGCCAATAAGCACTCCCTGAATAAAAAGCTAAGAACAGTAAAAATGTGTGTCCAGATAGAAATGATAATATTCACAACTCTTATATTAGAAGTCTTCTATCTTACTACCTTAGCTGGGGCTGAACTGAAGAGCCAATCAACACTCCCCAGTAAAATCCTCCCTCTTGGTAATGCAGGTTTATGTAAGTAAATAAAAGAATTCCTAGGATGCTCTTGTGGATATACTTATAAAAATTTTACAGTGACCTTCTACTTCAGACTTAAGGTCATTATACCTCTAATGACTGGATCTTAATAGTATGCTATTATTAAAATAATTATGCAGCCTACATTATTGTACTTATTGTAACTTTAAAAAAACATGGACTTTAACTTATAGCTAAGAAAATTGATCTGTGTACATATGTACAGAATACACAGTGGTTCACGAGCTTAATTTTAATTCCTTGAACAATTCTGGAGAAGATGGTATTTGACACCAGATGTGGATTCTCTGGTGGAAGCAAAATTTTTCTGAATACTTCTGCAAACCAAATTGTTTGTGAACAGAAGGATTCAGAAATTGAAGTGCCACTGTATTGTCTGTATTACCTATGAGTAGTCAGTGGAAGAAATAAAACCATGTGAATTGATATACAACGTGACTTTAATGTGAGTGAGAAAATTGTAATAGTCTGGTATTTATTCATTTTTATCAGAACATTGAAATCTCTCTTACTGTAAGAGTTAAATGTAGAAAAGAATTGAAAAAGGATAGGGAATGGTACACCATAATTTAGAACATGATAAACATTGAAAACTAGTTTTACTTCCTTGAGTACATTAGAATAGTTTGAGCACTGTTTGCCTCCTTGTTGTGTAACTCACTATACAAAGGGAATATCTTTCCAATTCCTTGAGAAATTATCAGGCTCTGAGCGAAGTTTGGGTTAGCTTCCTACATTCTATCCTTGACATTTTCAATGCTGGATAGTCTGAGTTTCGTTGAAGTGAATTGGTTTTGCAAACTTAACCTTCTTAGAGACGTCTTTATCCTTTTCAACGCTTATTCATTTATGTCAACCTGTACACTTTTACTGTTACTTTGACCACAAATATCTAGAACCATTTTCAAAATGAAGCAATGCAGCATTGCATGATCAACTTTTTCTTCAATAACCCCTTTGGCAGTTACTTTGAATTTGTTCCAGTTTCATCACTGTCAGGTCTGGCTGATTCTCTACCACAAAATTCACACCTTTTCACAAATAGCACTGATAGGCAAAAAGGCTACACCCAAATACAGAATAATAGACGTGCAGTGCAAACCCACCAACAGGATTTTAAAGAAGAAATTTAATCTGTCACTCATAGTATCATTTATATTAGTGATTTGTGAGCAAAAAAGCAAGTGAATTTTGTACTTTATGTAATTTTTCACAGTAAATATAGTATGGTAACTGAAACGTAAACTGTGTTCTCAGGGAAGTTATGTTACATGACACAGTTTTGGTAATTGAAACTCCTGTATTGCAGAACAATACTTAAGCTATATATTATACAGTAAATATAATATATATTAGATGAAGCCATTTATCTCAAATGCACGCTACTTATTTCTGTATTTAAAGAAAATCAAGTCAGTTGTTGAAGAAGTCACAAAATTTGGAGTCCGTATTTTATATTATCATAATTAAATGCAGATTGTACTTACATAGAAAACAAACACTTCAACACCTAAGTCAAATACTGAGATTTAAAAAATAACCCAGAGCAGTGTGAAGAAGAGACAAGGACAATCCTGGACCTACAGTCACACACTGCTGTACTGCCCTCGAGCACCTGAGTCCTGGTGCTGTGGACACCATGGCCAAGAGGCAGGCAAGTGGAGGCACTAAAGGAGACAAAGCCAAAGTGAAAGACAACCACAGATAGAATCCACAAGGTGGTCAACTACATGGACTCTTCCAGAACCAGAATCCAAGCCAAAAAAGGCCCCTGCAAAAAAAAGCAGAGAAGGCACTCAAAATGAAAAAGGGAAAACTAGTGCCGGCAAGCATGGGGATAACCCAGCAGAAAACAGAGACTGCAAACTCCAGAACTGTCAGTTAGTTTATTTTGGTTCCCAGGAAGAGAAATTCCTTCATGTGGACACTCATAGCTTAATTGGCACAAAGACCTTGTGGTACAGAAAACTCAAATTTGTTTTTATATCCTCCTTTCCCTTTCTTATCAGAACAGATTTAAATCCTTTAAGCCCAGACACATGGTGGTATCTGATCCCTCACAAATCGGCTTCACCATCATGTTGATATTGTCAATGCCATCAAGATAGTGTCCCTTAAAAGAGTAATGGTTCTTTTCTAATTTGTGGATCTTCAGACTGATTATTCTGCCACTGTCATCTCACTTCCTGAAAGACTGGACCATGTTGTGAAAATTTAAAAACATGCTCAATGCTCACCCTAAACTTTCCCTATTCAGAAGGTGGAGTGAAGACTTCATTAGGTATTAATGGTGGCTCTCTGACTTGTTAGTGCACCCAAAAACACAGATGGAAAGTTGTTATACTGTTAATTGTCTGCTCATGTCTTACCTGAAATATAGAGATTGCTTATAAAAATTGTTTTTAAAAAAGCTATATATAGTTTAACTTGAGAGTACTTCTCTACTAGTATGTTTGCTTTCCTTAAAACTTTTCGAATTGATTTTTAATAATTAAAGTAGCTTTTTATTTTACTACTAAAATTTTATAATATAAATGTATAAATATAAAATATAATGAAAAAGCAAAATGATTTTTATCATTAAAGTATATTTAAGCAAAATTTTACTAAAATAAGATTAATGTCAATTAAGATAATAGCATTTACCAGAGAAATACTTCTGTTTGGTAGGAATCTATAAATCAGCAATTGATCAAATTTTACTTGTGGAAAGTCTTTTTGGATGCCTTTTATTAAAATGAAATTTTCTTGGAACACAGTCAGGTACACTTAATAGGTGAAACGTTGTGATAGAGATAATGTAACCCTCAAAGCTGAAAATACTCTCTGGATTTGATTAATAAAATTGATGGTAAATATTGGATGACCAAATTGAAAAATATCAGAAAACTTACAGACTATACAAAGTGAACTTATAAAAAAGTAATTTGATAATTGTACCATGCAGTAAATCTTCACAGTTGAAAAAATATGTTGCCTCAGTGACACTAAATTCTCTTATAAAAGTAATCTGTGAATTGGAAATATTAGGCTAAAGGGTGAAGAATTTACATTTATATTTATAATACACATCAAACTTCTTCAAATATAGATGCTTTAAACATTTTAATTGCATAGTAAGAGATAGATAAGCATTGTAAAAGATTTTCATATTTATAATTTGCATCTACTAATTTAATTTAACAGGGATGAAATGCATGACCTAGCACTGGCCAGGCAGGTCCTGTGCCACTGACCTATATCCCTGGCCCTAAAATCCTTTTGTAAACAAAAGGGAAAAAAAAAAAAAACATGCTTTATGCCTAGAAACTGTCCTGTTCTCATTGTCTTTCACATAAAAATATATTTATATGTAATTTTAAAGAATGTATGGATGTGCATATTGAGCTATTTATTAGTTCACAGGACATCTCATTTGGGGGGGAAGGGCATGTACACACGTGCATGCACACGGGCACGTGTGTACTTGGAAGAAGCAGATAAGTGCAAGTTAATCTTCAGAGACTGCTTTTTTTTCTTCTCTCTACCTTCCATTCACAAGAAATGCCACACATTGTTTATAATATAGACCGGTTATTTCACTGTAAGTTCCCTGATACAGAAAGTAAAATGCAAAATAGGGAACAAAGAAAGGGCTTACCTTGTGAGCAGACTGATGTTGAGACATGGAAGAAATAACTTAGATTTCACAGCTATGCAGGACCATGGAGATGGGAAAAGCCCTTCTTTTCTGTTTCTGTTCTTCAATGACTGTACTGTAAAGTCAAGGCTTGCCTGGGCAGTGAGTGATTCCTGAGGGAGCAAGCAATATCTCGTCCCAAGAATGTTCACATCGCTGTTTATTTCTATACCTACAATGACCTTTTGTCTTTATTTCATATTATTTCAATAAGAAAGTTTTGAGAGCCATTTAGAAATGGCTGGTTATCAACCTGAAACAACAAATTGTAATATCTACCTGATTTTCACATTCATTTAAATATAGGAAGGTAAAGCTTGGTGAATGCTTATTTTGTTTGTGTCATGGTTTTCAGGGGATTGAAGGTGTCAGGAATTATGAATATAAAATCCATATCTTAATTTTATAGTCTCATGTTCTAATTTGGATAGAAAAATCTATATTTCAGTATTTAAAACATTACCGAAGCACTAAAATCCCTAAACATGATGCACAGCCTACCTAAAAATACACTTTAAAGTTAATCATTTCTATGTTATTTCCCTATCTGTCAAAAATATATGCCAAATAGAAAATTATTTGAATTCAGATTACATCAAAACTTGTTTTTATTATAGACCAAGTGAGGCAAAGTGGAATTTTCTTCATTTAGCTCCTTCAACTCCTCTCCTTATTTTCATGTCATTCACATAGTTTTTGAGATTCAATTATTTAGCTAAAAAAGGAAAGTGAAGGACTCTGTTGATACAACACATTAAGTTTTCTTCTAAGAAATTCCTGACGCTATACAGACAGATATGAACCATGAAAGTGGAGATGGGATTTCTTAGTAAGAGAGGAAATTTCTTAGTAAGAGGGAAGGGAAGGAAAGGAAAGGGAAGGGAAGGGAAGGGAAGGGAAGGGAAGGGAAGGGAAGGGAAGGGAGGACAGAGGGAGAAAGGAGGAGAGGGGAGGGGAGGGAAGAGGCGAAGACAACAGGGGAGAGGTGAGGAGAGGAGAACATATTCAGTTGTTAAAGAAATTCTGACTGATTAGAAATTCCATTGGCAGAGTAAAGAAATGTTTAAAGTGATATTATGGCCCATGACTACTTGTGATTATCCAATAATATCTTTCATATTAATGAACGATTCCTCTTTGCCTTCCTAGATACTGTAGGGCATAATTATGAGATCAAGGTAGTTTTAATTTATTCTCTTTTTAAAATCACATTTCCTGTCCTTGTTATTATACAGATGCCCTGTTAATAACTCGGACTTTGAGCTTGCCTCTGCATTGTTAGAACAAGAATTATGAACCCACACTAGCACCTTAGTATGAATCAGAGGTGAATCATGAAGCCATTAATTTAATAACCTACCACTCAATTTAATAAGACATAAATTCAATGTTCTTAAAGAGAATGGGCATCTTGAGGAAGCAAAGATTAAATTGAGCTGTTTTAGAAGCCATGTTAAGTGTTGGATTCTTTATAAAACATCACACTGCACCGCATATGAAAAGTAGAATGAGTTGAAAATAAATTTGTGTACTAGTTCCTATGAATGCAAAATTATGTAAAAATTAAATTCATTCCTTCACCAATTCTCAACTCAATAAGGGACACATCTATGAAATGTATTGCTTAAATATGAAATTTCAAGGAGGAAGAGTTGTTTTAGGTGAAAATCTCCAACAGCTCCTTAATTTTTTTTCAATCATTTGTTCTGTTCTTATGTTCCATTTACTTATAAACCTCTCCAGTGGGAGCCAATCAATCCTTTATCCTGAGAGTGCCTGCCAGCTCAACTGAGCAGAAGAATGCTAAGAGCTTCCAGTCCCCATCATTTCTAAGTGGTGGATGAAACAAGATACTCTATAATCGAGAATACAAGGTATCAAATGAGGCAACAAGCAAGGGTGAAGTCTATTATCTCTTAGAGTGAATGTCACTCAAGAGATGGGGTGGGTCTTGGAAATTTTATTTCTTACCTTTTTCACCACCATGAACATCTTCAAAGAGCACTCTCCACATGACCTCCCTTGAGAAGCCCCATGGGCCAAGGTATCTGACCTGTTGTTCCCGAAACCACAACCAAGAAGTAGACGGCATGGTAACATGCAATTTCTAATTGTTTTATGTTGAGTTATCAGCACCTTCACCCTTGCCTTAGAGTTTGTGCTTTGGAGGAACTGAGTTAAGATAATTAGCGTTGGCTCTATGCAATATAAACTCAGTGAGATTTTATATTTACATTGTCTATTCATTTCAAATAAATAAAAACTTCATGACCACTAGTAAAAGGGATTTTAATAACATACAGTAACATTACACTTAATTATTTATGTATAGAAAGTTGGGATGACAGACAGGAAGAGGGCAGGACATTAAGGAAAAAACCAGCAAGTGTAGATGGCTTTTAAGGAATTTAAGGCATAGGAATTTAAGACTATGGAGTAATCTAGCAGTGTTATATGGAACTGAAATTTAAGGGGGAAACTGCTAACCTCGTTCATGTACTGACAGCCAAAATTTCCACTAAGTCAGCTTTAAAAAAATCTGTGAGATACTGAAAGAGTAAATAAGGAACAAATTGTACAATAGATATTGTGAAATAGGGAGAAATGTTCAAAAGGATAAAAGGAACTAGGGAAGGGGAAGGAGGAAAGGAAGGAAAGAAAAATGAAAAATGATAAAAGAAGGCTTAAATGGAAACAAAGCTTTGTAAATAAGGAGAGGAGTGCATTGGGGAACAAAAGAGAAATCAAGATATCATATACACGTACAAATACCCTGTAATTGGTATGATCATTGTATATGGCTATATTATTCCAATCAACCTAATAAAAAAACTATTACAGCATCAAGAGGTATATTTTTTTAAAATTTAGTTCCATGATCTGATTATAATGATAGCAAAACTGCATATCAGACTAAATATATATCCTCAATACAGATTTGTATGTCCAATTAAAGTAGAACAAGGAAATTAGAAGAGTCATGAGATGGAGGTGTTTAGATGGATCAAATTGGCTTGAACCCTTGATACTAACAGATAGTATCATTCTTACCTGAAGGGTCTGAACTCCCTATGGGTGATCATTTTACCTGGATTTCATTCCTGCAAGATAAACTTGTTTGCTCTGAAAATTATCTCAGTAACCTTCATTGTATCCAGGCCCATTATTAATGTCTAGTGTCATTCTACTGAGACAAAAGTACGTAAGGCTAAAGTGAAGCCAAATCCAAATATCTACAAACAAAAGAAATTCAAGCCCTGTTCTGAGAAAAATCTGGTAAATGCGTATGAAAACATGTAGTTAAAAGAAAAACTGTTACCCAGTTAAGAGTCCTAGCAGAGTCTAGAGAATTCTTTCACCAGGATAGCTGAGTGCATTGGTAAAGAGGGACTCAGCATTCCTGAAAAACAGGGCTGATGACTATCTATTGTAAGCTATTTGTTTTAGTGAGGAATGTTGTCATTGACCTGAATTCAATAATATCAGTGGAAAATCCTAAATTCCTAGGACAGAAGAGCTGGTGACAGTAATCAATCCTTAGGAGAAAAGCAAATATAATTATCAGTCAAGTAGACAGTCTGGGAGCCCTTGTGCACAGGAGTCTAAGGCAGTGACTGAAAGATCGTAGTATTCTTAGGAAGTTTTTAGAAGACCAACTGTCTAGGACAGGTGAGGATATGCACTCTGATATAAATAAAATATTGCTTCATTTGTTTACTTACCATTAAAAGACAGATTGTGCTCCTGTAGAGCCCCTTCAAATTCTGTAATAAGTTGGAATATTTATACAGACATTTACTAATGACCAAGAAAGCTGCAAATTTTGAGTGAGATTCAGAACAAGACAGAGCTTTATAGTAGATTCAGGCTATCAGTGTAAAGTTCTTTCATTTATGTGTTATATGCTCTAGTTCATATGTATTGTTCTAAATAAACCAATAATAATAATAATATGAATGCAATAGTCTCCCTTTTATTGGTGCCACATGGGTTCCAAAATCCCCAATGAGTGCTTGAAACCATGGATAGATAGCATGAAATTGTTATCTATATAAAAATATATGAATATTTTTCTTTCTATTCACAATTTAATGCTTTTTCATTTTAGTTAAGTATTTTTATGCACACTGACCACATTTCTGTAGCTTGACATGTCACAACAAAACTAACACAAAAATTTTTTTCAGTTCTTCACAATTTAGTGAATAGAGGGGCCATTCTTACAATGGCTCTCAGTTACCTCATTATAAAATTTTACATTTTTTAAATTTTAAATTTATAGGTAGTTTTTATCTTTTCATTTACAAGAAGCACTTTACTGTTTCTCTTAGGCATATCTGAGTGG
This sequence comes from Hydrochoerus hydrochaeris, assembly GCA_004027455.1. Taxonomy (NCBI): domain Eukaryota; kingdom Metazoa; phylum Chordata; class Mammalia; order Rodentia; family Hydrochaeridae; genus Hydrochoerus; species Hydrochoerus hydrochaeris. Next base: position 61,148 of record PVLA01006152.1, on the reverse strand, counting down.
CCAGCATCACTTCTTTTATGCTTTGCAACCATTATTAAGTAAAATAAGGATTAAAACTGAATCTGGCATTGTGGTTTTACAAAAATGGACCTGACAACTAAGATAACTCTCAGGCAGGTAGCATATACATCATGGATACAAGGGACAGAGGAATGATTAATACTTTAGTTAGGACAGACCAGGATGTTATAATCTCACATCCCTATTCAGCAAGTCACTTAATTTTGAGCTTTCATTTACTTCTGGAATTTCCCCATTAGTAACTGCACACTGCTTTTGACTAAAGAAAATGAAACTATGTAAAGTTGGAGTTAGAGTTATTCCTACACAATGAAAATTGGAATAAATATGCCTGGAACTCAAACTATTCACTGTTACTTCTCTGTATTTCACTACTTTGTCTAGTGAAGACCAATCAGAATATAAGTAGGAAGGGCAAGCAAGATCTTCTAATATTATGAATAAAGATACCGGTAACATAAGCCAGATCACCTAAAGCATTATCAAAATATGAGGAGAATCTAAGATTGGTAGATAAAAGAAAGATAATGAAGATTATGATTGTAAGACCAGATAAGATAGGAAAGACTATAATTTGTTTCCTTATCATGTTTGCTACTCTTCTAAGAGATTGAAAAAGGATTCTCACTTGAAGAATTGTGCACTTCTTTTTTGAGGAAAGGAGTAAGGATATTTTTATCTTTCTAAAAACCTGGAGACTAGACATTGTAAAAGAGAACACAATTGTAGTGGGAGAGTATGAGTGCATTTGAAGGAGACTGTATCAGGAAAATCGTATGTGCCTCTGTTGATTCTGTTCTATGTCCCTTTCTCCTTAAATGCAACAACCACTTATGGACAGAGCTGTCGTAGTCATTGCAAAGGCACTTGTTCTGGGACACCAAAACCTGACCCACCAGCTAGAATTCATGCTTTGTTTTATTTCTAGACATTCTTGCCATTTCTGATTTTGATCGAAATGCAATAACAAAATTCATGTTTTGTAAATCTATGATCACTTAAGTGATCATTCAGTGGAAAATGGATGTGAAGGTAAGTGCATTTCCATGAAAATAACACAAAAGAAGTAGTACGAGAAAAGTAGACGAAAGTAGTAGAGAAATTACTCTTCCTTTTTCCCTTCCATGGACTACTCCAAAGGGTGGTTGCTTTTGTGTACTGCATGACAATCAAATGGACCTGTGTGTAACTTCTTACTATCACTGAGGCTTATTGAAAAACATTGGTCTAGAATAAAACACAATTTTCACATTATTCTTAAACTTTCCTTGCTTTAATTCCAGTTTTACTTACTGTTCTCTTTTAAAGCAGCAAAGTATGATCACTTTAATAGCTGTCCTTTGGGAAGTCTACAACTAAAACAGTACCCTATTGTTGACTACTTTATTGAGGACTAAAAATTAATTTTTCATGCTTGTTTATGCTGTAGATAAGAACAAGTGCTTTCACAAGTGACCATGAGAATGACATCTCATTTACTTACTGGTATCTCAACTAATATTTTATGATCCTCAGTTTTCCAAGCAGTGAAATAGGGTTAACATGTAGGAGAGATTATCATAATTAAAACTTATTTAAAGAGCTATCTTAGTCTATGTGTCTAAAAAAGTACCATGGGTTGGGGTATTTACAAATAATAGAAATTTATTTCTCACCATTCTAGAGACTGAAAGCACAAGATAAGATAAAAAGATAAGGTGCCCTGGCATCTGGAGAGGTCTGCTCTCTCTTCCAAGATGGTACTTTGCTGTCACGTCATCACATGGGGAAAACAAAGCAAGAGATCAACCGCTGTTAGGAGCCAATTCCATGAAGGGCTTAGTCCCATTCATCTGAGTCGCATCCTTACCCCTTCCATACTTTGTAAAAAGTTCCTCCTCTTACTTCTGTCACATTAAAGATTAAGTTAAAAAACATTTCTTGAAGAGACCATGCACATTCAATTTATCATAAGTATTCTTTTGGTAACTGCATGTAATCTACCCAAAACTTTTAATTACCCTCTCATAATTGTGATTCACATAAAGAAATGAGAACCCTCAATTTTGCAATCCACAGCCAGACTCACTACTAATTCTTCCACAAATGGACATCTGAACTGCCCAGTTCTAACTAATTTTTCGCAAGCATTTTTCACCCAAAATGAACAAGAATGTGCTCCGATAGTTGGGTGTTCGAGTCATAAAACTAGAAATTTTATTGATTATGATTCTAATCATAAAAATTCTTTAGCAAGACTCTGACATATGAAAAGGATCAGAAGTGAAAGACTGAGATAGATTCCCCAAAACTGCTAAATCCTAGGTTTTAACTTTTGTGAGGTCTACTTCCATTCTTCCGTTCGGAGGACTTTGACCCTTAGGCTAGGCTTGATTGTGCGGAGCCGCTGAAGCTGAACGTTGCGCACATGTGTAGGGCTGGGGTAAGGCCGGCCTAAGAACAAAGAGTGCCTAAGATAAGCCCGTGAAGAAGCTACTGCAGCCCAGAGAACACCTAGTCCCAAGACAATCAGAATAATGGTTGCTAGGACAACAGGGTGTCAAGTGACATTAAATTGCTGAAAGGTATAAATAAACACCCCTGCAGTCAGTGGACAGTTCCTTTCCTCCCATCTGGAGAGTCAGGCCCCACCTGACCCCAGCTTTGTCCCCCTTATTTTCTCATCCTTTTGAAGTCCTTCAGTCCAAGAACCTAAAGACCCACGTGAATCATGGCACCCGATTTGGCTTTTGTTTGGGTTTGTTTTTAAACCCATGAAAGTCCAGTTTTGCTTAAATTAACTCTTTGGGATTTTGTTAATCATATCTGGAAAAAGTATGCAAACATGTATCAACATACTTATTACACAGAAAGCATTCTAAATATGATAGTTCACATGTCTAGCGTAACAATTTACTTACAGGAGTAAAAGTTAAAATTTTCCCAATTTTCTTGTTCATATAAAACTTTCTCAAATAACTGCTTAATAATAGAAACTCTAGAATATTAATTACCACTCAAAATAATTATTTCTGAGAACAACCTCCCTAGGGGAAGGAACAGCTGATAATGAAGGAAAATAATGAGGAAGATGGGTTTGGATTAGATTTTTACACAATATTTGTAAGTTATTACAAAAAAAAGAGAGAGAAGGAAAGAAAGAACGATTTAAAAAGGAAGGAAGGAAGGAAGGAAGGAAGGAAGGAAGGAAGGAAGGAAGGAAGGAAGGGAAAAAGAAAAAATGACAAAGGTATTTTCTGAATTTTTTTAAAAAATGAAACAGCACATCTCCAAGTCCATTGGCCCATATTTCATTATTACATAAATCAATTTCAATTTTCAAAGACATATTCTGCATGAATTTTGAGAACCAGTTTTCTGGATAGTCAAAGTGTACCTCTAGAGTTAAATGAATGTAAGTATGTGACCTCACAAGACAAAGAAATTTTATGTGTCTTCAGTGATAGTGCATATTTGTACCCTGATTTTTGCTGCTAAAATGAATGTGCCTATATGTATTCTCAAAAATGAACTTGTGTCTATTTGAGAAATCTTGTATTATAGTGACAGATGCAAGGAGATTTATTAAATTTTCTTTTCATATTTTCCTCTGTGCTAGAAGAGAACCAGAATAATTTAAAAAGATGTTCTTAAACAGGGCATGGGTGACACACATCTAAAACCTCAACATTGGAGACGTTGAGGCAGGAGGATCCCTAAGAGTTTGAGGCCAGCCTGGGCTATATCATGAGGTCCGGTCTCAATAGAACAAAATAAAAGAAAAACAAAAGAAAACGACATTCTTACTGAATACTACAGAAAAACTCATTAATGTTACCATACTAGTTTACCAGGTAAGCTATATATGTAACATAATATGGCAGCAAATCCATAGCTTACAAAGTCATAGCTATAAACTCTGATGATGCAGCAGATTTTTTCCTCAAAATGTGTAAGGAAATTTATCCTTTGCTTGATATAGCAGAATATTCTGCTCTTAATCAAATGTCTCTAGTGCCATCAATCACAAGGCATGACTAGGAGATTTGGAGCTGATGACTGGAATCCAAACAGATGTACACACTAAGCACTTGCTTAAAATATAGAGAATTTTCCTAATTTAAATTTAGCTAAATCACATGGAAGGAAATTCCCAAGAAGCAGGGAAAAACTCCTAAAAATGAGCAAGTAGCACAGTGTTGAAAGAACGTTCAAGAAAGATGTAACAGTAAAAATTCATGATTAGAGCCAGTTTCTCTCTCTTGTTTTGCAGATCCTCCACTCTTAAAATAACTTTTACTAGTGCTCAAGATTCTCATTTAAAAAACCTTTCCCATTTTAACTTTCACTCCATGTGTGGCCTTTCTATACTTCAAACATAAAATCTGTGATGAGACTTACTCTTCTCAGATTCATTCCTTCCTCTTAAACTCAACTGTCCATGACGCCTAAAGAGGTCTCAAAATGAGGCTATGTAACTCATGTCTCTCACTTTACAGTGTTAGGAGGTAGATTGTGAAACCTCCTTTGTTACGGTTCAGATCTAAAATGTCCCCCAAAACAATCATGTGTGTGGATGGCAATTGGATTTTGGGGGTGCTGTGCTCATCAGTGGATTTACCTATTTATGAGTTGAGCAACTAAATGCATCATTAGGAGGTGGGGCAGGGTTAGAGGTAGGTATCAGAGGCTGTAACCTGGAAGGATGTACTGTTTTCCTCAGCTCTTCCCTTCTCTCTGTGTTTCCGGTATGGCACGGGAGGAGCAGCTTGTCTCCACCCAGGCCTCCCACCATCTTGTTTCTACCTTGGAATCATCCAGCAATGGATTGAAGTTATGAGTCAAAATATAATGCTTCTCCTTTCAGTTGTGAGTCTTACATGTTTTTTTCCCAGTGATGGGACAGTGACTAAGACATCCTTTATGTTGACCACTCTGTTATTTCCTTCAACTGTCATAATCAGAAACAGGTATCACAAAAGGACATTATACATGCAATCATATTGTGAGGGAACTTATTCTGGTCATTCTTGACCAGTGCATTGGTTTTCTTTTCACTCTACACAGCTGATTGATGCTCATATTCATACGTATTTTCTGTTGTTATGAATGACACCGTGGCCTCTCGGGTTCTGGGTCTTTGTACTGCAGAAGCCTTCTTTCCTCTTTACTCCCAGGACCTACAGGATTGCTCAGGAGTGTGTTTCTTTGTCTTTCCCCAATATTTTCTCTTACTTATGCTTGAAAGTGGTTGTTTTTCTTTTTGTTTCTCCAGTGTAGTACTTTATTTTGAAGGTTGTATTGTAGCCAAGAGAAAAGCTCAAACAACACCATATTTTATAGAGACCTTACATTGTTCACTCTAAGAAAAATTTATCATTATGATGTATGATAATAAAACATAGGACATAAATGCAAAATGACAAATAGTGTACACCATCTTAAACAATCTTGGCCAAGATATTGGCTTTGCCTTTGTCTTGATTTTTCAGTTGTTTCAACAAGTGGAATTATGAGTGTGCTGTGAGACCTGGAGTTTCTGTTTAATAGATTCCTGGTTTACTTCTTTGGGATAAAGTGTAAGAGTTAGGTATCACTGCCCGTGAAAACACTAGTCTCACCTTCTATAATGCAAGCTCTGATGCAAGCCCACATTCAGGTCTGTTCTCTCAACCCCTACCTCACGGGGTTAATATGTCTATATTGAATTAATGCTTTGATAAAGTCAGGAAATAAAGTGGAAATACTCTTTGTATGTGTTCAGTCAGATTGAGATTTGATTGTCTAATTGTTTTAAGAATCCATGTTTTCTTATGCCATTATGTTTGCCTGTGTGTGTGTGTGTGTGTGTGTGTGTGTGTGCGGTTGCTTCATTTTTTGAGACATTTCTACTATATTTACTGTACCAGATCTTAATTTTCATATTGATAATATTCATTCTTATTTGCATTTATTGTTTCTTCTTTTTTTCCCTTATAGTATAAATGTATTTGAAGACACCAACAGACTTCATATCTAAGCATACACGCAACAAAACAGTTACATTTTTCCTTCAAATTCATACTGTATGCTCAATAATTTACAAAATACAAATTACTACCCTAAATTGCATTCTACATTTCCATTACTTAGAGCAGAAAATTTTCTCAACCCTTTTTACCATAGATTTAAAGAGAAAACAAGTTAATTAATCTAGGTAGTAGACTGAGCTTTCAAAGTATATCACTTTATTTTATTTAACCACATTGCAAGTTTATGAGATGGATATTATTATTCCTATTAGCAACAAAAAATGTAGTCTTCAAAGGAAATAAGTAACAGGCTGAATTTTTGCAAATTACTATATGTCTGATATTAAAATCTTACTTATTATACCCATTTCCTCTTATTTTAAATTAGTACTTAGAATTTTCTAGTAAAGCAATTACCAGTCAGGGCAGTAGCCAAATAGACTCTTCTCAACCTTGAAGAGATGGACTCACAAAGCTATCACAGAGAACTATATTCAAGAAAACCCAGGCTCAACAGTTAATGCCTTCTACATAATAAACTATTTATGTCCCATTTGCTCTCACTAGAGACAAATGAGAAGAATCAATTTGTGCTGTAACATTTATCTTTTTGCTTTTCAACATATTAGTTGTCATTAAACTGAGATGTATAAACCTTTTAAAACAAACCTTAACTTGCCCATTGGAGACTTCACCATAGTCTTTGTAATTTGAAGCTTGAGAATTTCAATCCATATACATCATACATGTGTTTGCTTAGGACTGGACAGTATTCCATCCCAAATCATGTATTTGTTAAGCCTCAGTGTATCACAAAACAATGTATTTGGAGGTAGAATCTTTAAAGATACAGTTGTTAAAATGAGGTCCCTATGGTGGGTGCTAATCCAATCTGACTACTGTCCCTTTCAGAAAAGAAAGAGATACTGGAGGATAGGCCACCTGGGATGATGGAGAAGGCACACATCAGCAAGTGCAGGAGGATAGCCGCAGAAAAAAGCAGAACTGCTGGCACTTTGCTCTCAGGTTTCTAGCTTGCAGAGCGGAGAGAAAGTAATTTCTAAATTTCCAATATACCAGTTTACAATATGCTCTTTTGACAACTTAGCAAACTAATCCAATATTCAGTCTTCCCCTTAACTTTTTGAGTGTGTGTAATACAATTCTATGTATCTTGTACATGACAATTTCAGTTGAGTTTCTTTTTATTTTTTCCCCTTATTTTTCTGCTTCTTTGCATGTTTAGTGATTTTTGTTAAGTGCTAGTTGTCACAGATTTTACTGTGTTAGTGCTCAATATTGCTGGATTTCTGTATGCATTAGAACTATTTGGGGAGACACATTGAAGTAATTTAAATATAGTCTTACCTTTTAAAGTTTCAATTTTCAGGGTTTTTTTAAGAACCAAAATAGCATCAAAATGCGTGGTTCTTCCTCACTACTAAAGCAAGAAAATTCTGAATGGTTAAAACATTCTGGGCTATAAAATTTTCAAAGTTGGCTCATGGCAACAAGCACTGCCATATTATAATGATCCAGGGAATACTATATGAAAGTTTTTCTAATCTTGCAGTTTTTCTTTGTTGGCCTTGGACAGTTTGCTCACAAATACATGTTAATCTTCACTTTGCTAGGATTAGTGGTTCACCTCTTCAGGATCTCTTCAGTTCTCTCTCTATGTGAGCCGTCATTTTCAGAACTTTGGCTTGTGAATATCAGCTGGTTTTGTCTTCTTAGGTCCTCAGTTCTGTCTGTCTCACTCTGGGCTTCTTGTATTCTTCCTTTTCAAATGTCAACTCTGTATTGCCTAAAAGAGAAAATGCTACACATAAAAACAAATGCAATCGGTTGTTTTTCTTTTCTTTTCTTTTCTTTTCTTTTCTTTTCTTTTCTTTTCTTTTCTTTTGGGTAGAGGGTAAATTTCTCTCACTGGAAATAAATTTTAAAGTTACAACTCTATAGAGGCTAACAAATAACATACTGACATGTGATTAATTCCTGAAATAAGATTTAGAGAATTTTCATCATCTCAGAATGTATCCCAACTTACATTCCTTCAGTGGAAAGCATACCTGTGATTTCTACCACTGTAAGTTATTTTTATGTAAGTATATTGCTGGAATATGTAATATTTGGTATCACCTTTTATGTAAAATGATGTTTTTCAATGCATTAATATAAATAAATGCATATTAGCTATTTTATGATTATTTATAACTTGTTTATCTTGGTGTTAGATATGTTGTTGTTTCCATTTTGGGTCATTGTAATTAATTTTGGGCTTGCAGAGGTTATCCTTGTGAAAACTTTTTCATATTTGAATGTAGAATTATTAAGCCATTTTGTTGAACCGCAAAAAGTATTCTAGGGATTATAACATTTGGGACTGGTTGGACTAAAAGGAGGTTTTGGAAAAAAGGAAAGGAGGTAAGAAAATAAATTTCAATACTGATTAGCTGACATATTATCACCTTGGGCTAATCTTAGGATTTACTATGAAATCTATTGAGATACAATGCAGAATTTAAACAGGTGTTCAAAAATCACACTAATATTGTATAAAGTTCACTTCAATTATGCTTTCATAATGGATTCTCTAAAGAATTCTACATTGAAATCTAAATGGTAAGGGAGAATTCAATCTGGCAGCAAACATGAAGGTAAACTTTCTAGGAATAGGAAAATGTAAGCTTAGTGTTCAAGTGAGTCTTGGCACATTTTAGGAACTGAAAAAGAGTCACAGTGGATGACGTGAGACAACAATAATATAAGGTGTGGATCTAAGCAAGTGGCCAATAGTTAGGAAGTTTAGATTTTCATCTAAATGCAGTTTGAAACATTAGAAATATAAGTAACAAAGTAAGATTTTTAAAAAATATTTTAAACAAATTAATTCTATCTGTTGGGAAATAGATTTAATACATACTTAGTACATTAGCATGTTAAAATATATATTAGAAATATATTAGAACATGGTATCTATGTTAAAAAAAAAAATAGGGGGCTGGGGATTTAGCTCAGTGGCTTAAGCGCCTGCCTTGCAAGTGTGAGGTTGTGAGTTCTATCCCCGGTACAAAAAAATAATAATAATAATAGATGGATAGATAGACAGACAGACAGATGATAGGTCCATGGTCTACACTCAGTGTGCTAGTACTACCCCCACCATTACTTAAATCATAGAACTGTTCTAAGAAGTGATGATTCTGCCCAGAAAAGCACCAACTTGGAAACAGGGTCATCCAGTCACAAAAAAATATTTAAGAAAGAGACCAAAAAAGTAAGTTCAATAGTATTTTTCAAAATTTCATATTGGTGAGTTTCATAGTTATCAAATGTGCTGAAAGGATGTCCACAAGGGTTCAGACAAGAAGAGTTACAAATCTCTTGTGAGGATATGAGCTTCTTAAAGAGACAAAGTCTGATTCCAGGTAACTACACCCTAAACAACTATTTACTACAAACAATAGATTAAAGTTGTTTCATTGTCTTTCTTTTTTAAAAGAGTTTTTGTTTTTGTGATGGTGTCTTCCTATGTAGTTCAGGATGGCCTTGACCTGACTACGTAGTTCAGGATGGCCTTGACCTGACTATGTAGGTCAGTCTGGCCTGGAACTCATGGCAATCCTCCTGACTCATCCTCCTGAGTGCTGAGAGGCATCTGTCACCACCCCTGCTTTGTTTCAATGTTTTAAACTTTGATTTTTGAAGAAATCAAAGAAATTTATTCTTTTTACATAAGAAGTAAGAGATAATAACAATTAAGATACTGGCAAACAATCTGGTGGATTTACTCAGAATTTGATACGGAATGATTACATTGTATCATTTGCTCATCTATAAGCTCCAGGTCAATGCAAAACACTAAACTTTTAACAAGCACAGAGACTATCTAAATAACTTAACATACAAATTATAGATTTTGTAAAAGCCAATATTGATTTCTTAAATAACTGCAATATATTTTCTCTGACTTCTTAAAGTAAGCTACAATACATTAATCCCTTTTAGCTTGCTGATTTTTAAAAATTATATTGTTTACATTGAATTCAGTGTTATAGAATACATTTAAGAAGCACAAAAGTTTACTAAAGTGAAGTAATACATAGAGAACTAAAATTAAAAAGCAGAGAACTACATACAGAAAACATTACTGAACTGATTAATTAGTCAAATGTATATGATTAATGTACATAATACAAGGTGTGGATCTAAGCAATAGAATTAATAGCAGATAGAATTAATTTGTTTAAAATATTTTTTAAAAATCTTACTTTGTTACTTATGCTTCTAATGTTTCAAACTGCATTTAAATGAAAATCTAAACTTCCTAACTTTTGGTCATGATTAGTGAGTCAACTGTAGTTTCTCTTGCTGCAAAAGTAAACAAAAAAGAGCAACTAAATTAACCCTTTGAGCATCTGTTAAACATGACTTTTAAAATTTTTTTCAAAATAAATTTTTTTAAAAAATAAAAAAATTTTAAAAATAAAATTACATATCAAGAATGTATCATTTAAAATAAATCTGAGTATATTCTTGAATAGGTCTGGTTTAGTATCAGTCATAACCTACCAGAGTTAAGGCACTGGGATTACTGGCGTGCACCACCATATCCAGTTTAGATGATTGTTTTTGAATAGTTGCTATGTGCCAACTTTGATGGCAGGAGCTTTATATTTATATGTAGATATCTACTTTCCAAATCTTAGAAGACACGTGGTGTGATGAAGACCTGTGAAGCTGGCATAAAGCTAAGTGCCTGGAAGTGAAGCAAGGATTCTTACACAGAGTGAGTAATGTCTCAATTGTTAGTTAATTATTGAGCAAACCCAAACTGAAAATATCAAATGAACATGTTTCACTGAATTCATTGAGGTATTAATAAAATACATGTACTCTTCTGAGGGTGTATCTGTGTGCACATGAAAGTATATATGTGGTGTACTCTTTTGTGCACATTAAGCTTGATTTTGCTTTTTAATTTTAATGTTCTCTACAGTTGGGCCTCCTTAATTCACATAAAGTATTTATTTTGGTAGAATACATCTGTGAAAAAGATCTCTTGTCCTATTATAAGTGTCAGTTTCATATGAAGACCAGATCTCTGAGTGGTTTGGAATCATTCTCTGAAGTAACACTGTAGATGTGGGTCCCTAAAACGTGCAGGGATAAATGTCTAGCTGAGAAGATGAAGCTTGTATTTCAGAGCCTGGTACTTGTTTAGACAGCTTCCAATGGCCATTGTATCCTTCTCTTAAAGGAGCATGCCAAACTGTGTAGACAGGTAGTACCACAGTATCAGGTATTCCCTACTGAAAATCAATATTAAAGTAGATCCACCCAGTCATGATACGTCTAAAAACTCTGCATTCTTTTTCTTTTTGTGGTTTCTATTTTTCTCTTGAATCATTTATTCATTTGGGTTTGTCATATAAGAGAATCCATGTGGCTTCGGTCTTATTTATTTAGCATAGCATTTTGGACTCAAGGTGCATCTATTTTCCTACCAATGACTCAGATTTACCCTTTTTTATGATACGTAGTAATCCATTGTGTTTGCATACCATGTTTCTTTATCCATTCATATGTTCATTGGCTATTTCCAAGGTTTAACTCTCTTCATATATTAAAATAAAATATATTTTATATATAGCTGCTATATTAATATTAACTGTCATTGTTGATTTCAATGATGAAATCAACAATGAACTTCAATTACAATGAACTAGATCAGTGTTTGTGAACATCAGATGACCAACAATTTTTATACTTAGCAGCTAAACAATTAAAATAAACACTATATGAAAGCACTTTGTTCATAGATTCCATCCCCAAATGAATTTCTCTATACTTTTAGGATTTGTGTATGCCTTAGTTACTTTCCTCTCATTGCTGAGACAAAATACCCGATGCTCAAAGCAGAGGGAGGAAATGTTTGTGTAGTTCACACTTAGCAGTGGTTTCAGTTCATAACTGACAGGCACCAAGGCAGGCTGGCACATGGAAGAGGGGCGACCATTCACGCATGGGGAAGACAGCAAAAACTGTAAGAGAGGAGGGGAAAGCAAGTCTGTTTCCATCCCTCATATTGTATGGAAGGTACTCGCTATAGGGAAAGTGTAGCAGTCACCTCTTAATCCCAGAATTGAATCATGAATCAATCAAAAACTGTAAATTCAGGAGCCTCTGAGAAGCCTGGCCCTCATGGCTGCATGAGGCTTTGAGAGGGCATCTGGACACAAGCCATAGCAATGTACAACTCAAGGCTCTGGAGAAAAGGATAATAGTAAGACAGCCAGGTGGCATTTATTGTAAATCACTGTCTCACATGACTATGAAGCCTAGAATGTCCTACATCTATAAGGCAGAGCAGCAGGCTAGAAACTTGGCAGAAATTTCATTACAGTTCTGCGCCAGAATTCCTTCTAATCCAAGAAACCTCAGTTGTTTCTAACGCTCTCAGTCGACTGAATGAGAACCACCCTCCTTATGTTATAAAGTCGAATAATTGTAGGAATAAATTACATCTACAAAATATCTTGACTCCAAAATTTGGATTTAGTTGTGATATAAAAACAGACCATCATAGTTTATCCAAGTACCATCAAAATCAATATTTGTTCTTAATTTTTTTTTTTGATACTGGGAATCAAACTCAGGAACTTGCTCTTGCTAGGCAGGAGCTGTGCCACTGAGCTATATCCGAGGCCCCTGTTATGAATTTAATTATTTTAATGGGAATCACAAATGACTTGTGAAATTCAGATATTTGTGGTTGCAATTAACTTTTTATTCTGAAGTCATTTGGTAACAAATACAATATTTGATGTCTTCTACATGACAAAAATATTATTTAACAAAATTTTAAACATTGAAATAATCCAAGCCCTAATTTGTCTTTATTGGTCATGTTTGCATTAATTGAATGCAACTATTACGCCCTGCTTCCTAACATTTTTTACATTTGGTCACATGTTTTGTTTTCCCTTCTGTATACATAACTACTTTCCATGAAGAAATACATTGGGGTGATTTATGGAATAGAATTTAGGAATTGTATTTGCAAGGAGAGAAGAGATTCAAATCTTAACATTAGAGGAGAAAGGGAATCTATTTTCCACTCCACACACCTCTCTCTGGTGAACTTTTCCTCTTGACTGACACACATGGATATCAACAGTGAGTGAAAAGAAGTGGAAATATTCTCCCAGTCATGAACTTTAAAGAAGTGGTAATTTTTCCTTGAGTTATAGCTAAGGTTCTGGGGAAAATTTTCACCCAAGAGATTTTTTCCCCCTCACTTTCTGAATGTAGAGAAACAGCCAGAATATTATTAAGAGAACCTTTACAATCCTGAAGCATTTCTTTTCTATGGATATGTCAATGTTATGCTATTTCTGGTTCATGAATACATTTATCTGATAAATGTGCTACTAATCAAATGAAAAATCAGAATGATATAATAAGTTTTCAGCAAACTAATTTAAATAGAATCCTGGTTATGATTCCAAATGTAGTTTTGAGCTGTTCATTATAGAAGCAATTTTTGAAAAGATTTTTTCTTCAAGTATCTTGCATGAATCTCAAAAATTTGGCAAAACTAATTTCTGAGGTATAAAGGCAACCTTTAAATTTCATAACACTATGAAGTTTCTTTGACAAACGTACTTTTTCTCAAAAGTATGGCTATTCCTAAAAGATTGTTATTTTTATCTTTATGAAAATGTATATCTCTTTAATGAAAAGTACTTTAATAAAACATGTTTAATGTAGATAATACGAATGAAAATACTATTAATATCTATTCACAGTGAATTCTTTAAACATAAAGTAAAAATGAAGGCTAAAAATGTAACTCAGATTTGCTTGGTTTTGGCTTAAGAAGGTATCTTTTGTGAAGTAAACAAAATTATAACATAAGAAATTATAATTGTAGGTATCATAGAAACATTGTGTGGCTGCATTACAATGGGATTTAACATACATACTGTTTGCATGGAATTAAAATTTTGGTATTAGTATTGATAAATCAACTGGATCATAATTATAAATATTGAATGTCTAAGTAGCTTAAAATAATATATACTAGATAATATAATTTTAAGTTCTATATCAAAAAAGAAAGAATTTTAATAAAACTTTGAGCAATTTTTAGAACTTTGAACCTGATGTCAAATAACAAAACACAGGTAAGTTATTTTACCTCAGGTGATTTACAAATGATACTAATCTGTTTCTCTCATTTATTTAACTAAAGCATTAAAAGTAAGCTTGATAGTCTTTGACAGAACAATTTCACGGTCTTTGTTTTTTTCTTTATATTCTTCCAGAATGATAATTGTTGATTTCCTACTTTCATAATGGCCAATGTAGTATAAAAGCAGCAAAACAAGAAAAAGAATAACATCAACAGATACCAAAAACTTCATCACAAAGACTTTTCTCCTCTGAGCTGTGTGAACTGCAGGTATCATTTTATAAACATCTCCCAGTTCAGTCTGCAGCACATTGTTTTTAGATATTATTTTAGAGCCAGTATACAATTATCTGATCTGTAACCATTGATGATAATAGCTCTTTCTTTGAATCTCTTTTATAATCACTCTATACACCTAGAATTAAATTAGCATAGTGCTTTGGATTTTATCATTTTATTGATTATACTGGAGAGGTTTCTAATGTTTTGCCATTAAGTATGTCTCTGGGTTTGTTATGAAACGTATATTTCACTATGGTAATACCAGTTTTTTTTTATGTTTTGAAATGATCTTTTATACATTTTAAGTGAAGGATAAAGTCAGGTTTAGCTATTCCATCTGCAAAGTGGATTTCAAGCCAATACTTATTAACAGACACAAAAAAGGTCACTGCATACTTTTAAAGGAAACTCTCTAAGAGGAAGAGATAGCAATCACAAATATATAGTTCAGCACACTGAACTATATAAAAATATTAATGGATATGAAAACTCAAATACACACTAATAATTTTTAATGGATATCCTCAATACATCACTGTCACAAATAGATCAAATAGACAAAAAAAGTTTACAATAAAACATAAGAACAAATTTTTGAAAAAAATAGATTTAATACATTTCTATAGAGTGTTCCATCCCACAACCTCCAAATGTACATTCAGAATGAACATTCAGATAATTTTGCTTACCCCACAAAAGATACCTTGTTAAGCCAAAACCAAGCAAATTTGACTTACATTTTTAGCCTTCATTTTTATTTTATGTTTAAAGAATTCATTGTGAATAGATATTAATAGTATTTTCATTCATATTATCTACATTATACGTTTTATTAAAGTACTTTGCATTAAAGGGATATACATTTTCATAAGGGTAAAAATTGTGAAATTCTCCAAAATAGAACACATACTAACTCACAGAACATGATTAAGTAAATATAAAGGACTGAAACTATCCCATATATATTATTGGAACATAGTGAAATTAGAAACCAATAGCAAAAGAAACCACAAAAGCTCAATAAACATGTAGAAATTAAAAAACATCTCTCAATCAATGGATCTCAGAATAAATTAAAGAAGTTAAAGAAGTTAAACATTATTTACAATTAAACAATAGTGCCAATAAAACATACCAGAATTTATGGGACAGGATAAAAACAGTTCTTCAAGGGTAATTTTCCATTAAGGAAACAGAGTAAGCTCAAATAAACAGCCTGATGTTAAACCTCAAACTTCTAGAAGAATATGGGCAGGTCATACATACACAGGGATGAAATTATGAAGATCTGAGCGGAAAATAACACAACTGAGAATAAGTAAGAAACATAAAGAATCAATGGCGTTGATTCTTTATATCAAGAGCTGGTTTGTTGAAAGATTTTTAAAAATGACGAACCCTTAACTAATCTTATCAAAAAAAAAAAAGGAAAGAAAAGACAAATCCATGCAACTGGGAAAGAAAAGTTCAAATCACAACAGATCCTGCAGAAACCTAGTAGATCATCAAAAAACCTTTATACTAATAAGACAGAAAACAGGAAAATGGCCAGATCCTGAGATACATATAAACTACCAAAGCTCAATCAGGAAGACATAAAAATTCTAAAAAATCAATATCAATGAAATTTAAGATGTAATTACAAACCTACCAGCAAAGAAAAGCCCAGGGCATGACAGATTCACTGCTACAAGAAATTTGGAGAAAATCTGATATCATTCCTTCTCACAATGTTTAATGAAATAAAAAGCAGTCTGGTGGTGTAGCTCAGCAGCATAAGTGCCTGCCTGGCAAGTGCGACATAGTGAGTTCGATCCCCAGTACCAAAAGAAAAAAAAATAGCAGAAATAAAAGGGAAGCTATACTCCTAAAGACATTCCAGGAAGTAAGCATTACCCTGATACCAAAACCAAAGAATAATCCAAACCACAAAGAGAACTACAGGTCTATTACTGTGATGAACATAGATGCAAAAAATCTTCAGTAAGACAGTGACAAACAGGATCTAACAAATCATTAAGAAGATTATACATCATGACCAAGTAGGATTCATGCCAGGGACTTATGGATGGTTCAACATATACAAATCAATAAATGCAATATGTGATATCAACAGAGCCAAGGACAAAACCACATGATCATCTCAGTAGACACAGAAAAATCATTTGACAAAGTCCAGTGACCACTTATGATAAAAATTCTACAGAGAAGTGGAATAGATGGACTTTACCTCAATTTGCTAAAAGCTGTCTATGACAAAAAAACAGCCAAGATCATACTAAATGGTCAAAAACAAAAAAGTTTCACTCTAAAACCAGGAGCAAGACAAGGATGTTTTCTATTAATACTCACGTTCAAAATTGTTCTGGAAATATTAGCCAGAGCAATTAGAAAACAAAAAGAAACAATAGCAATAAAAACAGGGAAGAAAGAAGGTAAACTATCATTATTTTCAGAAGATACACTCTACACAGAAGTCCCCTCAAAACTCTATCAAAAGAATTATCAATTTAATAACCAAATTCAGTCATGCATCTGATACAAATTCAACACCCAAAAATCAATAGCATTCCTTTACACAAATAACCAACTCACAGAGAGAAAAATTAGTCCAACAACTCCTTTCACAATTGCATCCAAAAAAATTAAATGTCCGAATATTATTCTAACAAAGAAAGTAAAGGTGTTTTATTGCAGTACTATAGTGCAGTACTCTGAAAACTGCAGTATTTTGAAAAAGGAGATTGAAGAGGATGTCATAAAATGGAAAAATATTCCTTACTGTTGGGTAGAAAGTGTTAATACAACTAAAATTCCGAAGTTATTAGACAGATTTAATGTAATCCTTGTCGAAATAATAATAGTATACATCACAGAATTAGAGAAAATAATTCTAAAATTCATTTGGAACCAGAAGCATCATAGAATAACAAAATCAATTCTGGGCAACAAAGGCAAGGTAGGGAGCCTCAAAATCCCTGACTGCAAATAATATTACAAAGCTACTACAATATAAAATAGCATGGCAATGTCAAAAAAATAAAAAAGCAAACAATCAACAAAACAACATACCAGAGGAAGATGTAGAAACAAATCCAAACATATGCAGCTACCTTAACTTTGTCAAAAGAACCAAATACATTCACTGAAGAAATATAACCTCTTTGATAAGTGATGCTGGAAAAACTGGCTTTCCACTTACTGAAGATTATAACTAGACTCATAATCTTTCACCATTCACTAAATTAAAATGAAAATGAATCAAAGACCTAAATATGTAACAGAAACACTAAATCTTCTGGAAGATAAAATGAAGACAAAATGAATGATAATGCTCTTACAATAAATACTATAATTTCTAAGTTTATACCTCTTAAAAGTGATTAAAACACTACAATTAAATTAGTAATTTATACTTTTCAGTTTCATTGATATCTCATAAATTGAGTTTTGCAACATGATGACAAAACTAAAAGAGGAATTTATATTGTTCATATTAATAAAGTGAAAATAATTTAAAAATCAGTTGCTCATTTTGAGTTGTCTATTATATGGTAAATGTTATGAATAAACTAATGAAAATTGAATAAAGACCATTATATATTAACTCAATTGAAATATAAAAAAGCAGAGAATACTTTGAATTAAAATACTTAAGTAGCAAATCTAATTTATTTCTATCAAAATATAATGAATGCACTATTGATATCAAAGATACTAGCATTAAATCTTTGCTACAAAGAATAAAATAAAAATCTACCATATTTTCACCAATAATAATGTAAATAATAAAAGTCAATTTATGATAAGGTTAGCTTCTCCTAGTAAGTCTATCTTTCTGTGTAGTAACATCTGTTTTGAATTTTTCAGCCTGGAGAGACAAATCTACCCTCCAAATAGTGTCTCTTTGAGTATCAGTGAGGGTACACATAATTTTTAAGTGTGGTCAAATGGGGAAATAGTTTTATTGAGAAGTTGAAATAGGAAGGTAGAAATGTCATGCAAATACTACTTAAGCATTTTGTTATCCAATATTTCCTGAGTAAGAACGTTCCAGCTGACGTTAAGAATAATCATAGGCATATTTCTATAAGAAATATCAAAAAGAAGGCTACAGATGAATAGTTTTGCTTTGTTTTGCCTTGTTTGCTGGTTATGCTTAATACAAAAGACTTGTGGTTTCAAAAGTGTTTGCTCCCAATATGAACAGGGTCACCTCTGTAACTATTTCCTGTATGGAATAAATAGCAAGTAAAAGACAACAGCTACTCTTCTGATGCTAAATTCCATATCAATGACTTAAAATTGGAAATATATGACAAATATGTGTTTGTATGGATGGATGAGTGTGAATAACATATACCCTTGATAACGTGAACTATTCTACAACAGTGCAGATGAAAATGAGGAAAGTCTACTAATTCAAAGATGTATGACAACAAAAAAAATTGCAATTCTAAGTTTGGAAGTATGAGAGAAAATGTCTTTATTCTGCTATTTTCATTTGTTTTAACTAAGTTAAATCATGTTATAGAGCAAAAAAGAACTATCAAGTGAAAACACACAAGTTGCATTTTTATAAGCAATTTGACTTTGGTAACACTTTGACACTTCTAGTTTATTTACTTTGACATTTGTGTACGAGGCACTTACAAGCTATTATCAAACTGTGTTCTGTGTGAAGGCTTCAAGAATTCAAAACCATAAATAATATGTTCAAAAACTGTGCTTAAAATTTTCATAGCCATTACAACTACCATCAATCTAAGAATGCTGTGATTGTTTGAACAGCCAACCATGGTGGCCCATAAAGTTGAAAAAAATATATATGAATGAGTTACCCAGCAAAGATAACTACTTTAGCATGTTCACTAATTTAATCTCAATAAAAATTATGAGGAAAAAATAACTGCCTTGTTTAATACCATCCAATAATGTTAAAGGATCAATCTCTATTTTAATGACAATAATATGAATCTTATCATGCAAAGTCTATTCAAATTGTCACCATTATATAGATTCTCTGTCCTGTGTAAAAGCTGAATTTTGGAATGAAAATTTTGGAAATAAAGAAACAGAAGGAGCACCAAAGATCATTGTATATAAATTTCTTCTTTTACATATAAAGTGAAGAGAAAAGCTAGATGACAAGGTTATTTCAATTTAATGTATTACTTATAATTTCCTTACATTGAAAATGTAGTTAAAGCTTTAGTTAAAAACATTAGTTGTCTGCTTAAATCTTTTTTTTTTTTAAAGACACATTTTCTTTTTTCCATAGCTTTCTAGTTATCTCTTCCCTTCTTGTGTACAGGCCCAGATTTTGTGAATGGTCTCTGCTTAATGATTCATTGTTCTTACATATCATTTTTAATTGTCACAAGCCACAACCTTTAACTTTAAGTGTAGGTGTCTACAGGTCTGGAGCTTATCCAATTATTCAAACTCAGAAATTTCTGTGTATACAAAAATATACAGATAATCTCTCATAGATCTTTCCCATTCACAGAGGTTCCAGACAGTCATTAGTTACACAACTCAGGAGATATAAAATATACACAAAATTCATGTTGTTGACCATGGAGTTGAGAAATACATACTTCTGTTGCCATCTCTACTTACAAAAGGGTATGACAACTGCATAATCAAAAAAGGGATTTAGCTAAAAACCCAAGTTTAGGTTATTGTGCAAATTACAGAAAATTTTCAAGTTGCTTTTAGGCAAGTTTGTAACTGTCCTACAAAAGTGTAATAAGTAACCAGCAAGATTTAGATTTTATTAACAACTATGAAACAGAGTCTTCTATTAGATCCTAACATAAAACTTGGGTAACTGGTTTCTTTTGTCCTCTTTTTTATGGGCATTAGTAATCTTAGCTGCTAATTTCAATAAATAATTGTTTAATATGTATTCTTATTTAAATTCTCTGTAAATAGTAACATTTTTAGAATATTACTGTTTAAATTCTTTCCCTACCATGTCTTTACAACATCCAAGATATTTTAAGACATACAACACTGATATCATCCTCAACAGCTACTAGTCCTTTCTTAGCCCCAGATTTGCTTTCTATAGTTTCTGCTACCTGCAGTCAACCTCATATCATTACAAGAAGAAGGATGGTGATTATAGTACAATGAGAGAGAGAGAGAGAGAGACAAGAGAAACAAGAGAGATAAGAGATAACATTTGTATAACTTCTATAACAGTACTGTATGTTGTGGTGATGTTCTATTTCATCTTCTAATCTCTTTCTGATCATAATTTATAAACTTAATTTGATCATAGGTATGTACATGTAGGAAAAATAGCATATGTAGATTTGGATACTCTCCAGTGTTTCAAGCATCCATTGAGGAGGCCAATGATCATTTCATGAAGAGCATTTGTGCACATCAATAGTACCGCTGTCATCACTGTTAGGATTATTTATAGAGATTATGATACTTAGTACCATATTACACATTCTGAGACTATACTCCTCAAAACCAAATACCACAACTGTTCTGTTGATACATTTGTAGATAATACTGGTTAAAATGGTAATAGGACTTGTGGCATAATTCCAGAGATAATACTCACTAGAGAAAATGAGTTAGAAGGCAAGTGAAAGAATGGATCAGTTCCTTGTGGATTGTAAGTTTATTTTTACTGAAAGAGTTGTCTAAATTTTTTTTGAACTTACATTTCAAAATCTACATTCTTAATTGATTTATTTCAAATCCAACAGGAGAGCACACTGTATAACCCACAGTCCTCACCAATCCCCTTACATTTTACTTAAGCACCAAGTTCTGCACCTGCAATTCAGATTTGCACAGCAGGACAGCTCTTTGCTTAATTTAGCATGGAAGCTGGCAGTCAGAAGCACCAAAAATGAATTTGATGAAAACTTATGCATGAATTATCCATGAAGAAAATAAGAGTCTAAGGAATAAGAAGTGGTTTCATTTCACTTTTTTTCATTTTAATCGAATATGGCAGAAAGTGAACATTCAGAGTTGAAGAGTTTTGAAGAATTCTCACAAATGCTCTTTGATAAATATAAACCATTTTAGTAAATGATTTTTATCTTTTAACTGCAATTCACTTTGTTTAGAGAAGCATATTTTAAGCATGCTTACACTGTAGTTGTGGCCCCAAGATAAAAGGCAGTCTATAATTACAGTTTAAAAGGCCACGCTGTATACGACGGGCATAGGAGGCAGCAGGAGAGCTACTGCTTACACAAACAAAGCAGCAGTCAAATTTAATTTGAAAAATATCAATTCACATCCATATTTACTTCCATTTGTATTCTGGATTTATGGACTCCCGAAAATAGTGATTTTCTTTTCTTTTGACAGTTGCCTCCTCAAACAGATTTTCACAGTAGGACAACTTTGACATCTTAAAGTTGTGATGGGTAGAACGCCCAATAAAGATACATGAAGACTCTTTCATATTAGTTCTTTTTTTGTATCAATGATTGAACTCACCACCTCATACTTGCCAGGCAGGTGCTTATGCCTCTGAGCTAAGTCCCCAGTCCCCCACATTAGTTCTTAATATTACTGACCCTTCCACTAATGGAGAAACAGCGCCAAGCAGCAGTGTGGCATATTTGAAAACAATTCTAATCTAAAATTCAAGAGCTGATTTCCCAGTTTTCATTTTTCCAGGTTAACAGATCCTAGTGTACATCCACCCAACCCTCGGAATCACAGCTTTTCTCCAGTTTCTCTGCCTAAACAGAACGGAAGCACCGCCACTGGGCGTAAAACTCTCCTTCTTAGAGAACGCGTTTGCATCAATGTGGGAAAACAGTACCTGTTACATTTTGCATTTATTTTGCCTCTTGCCTTCTTTACTAGAATATAAGGTTAGAGGCACTGCCTGACATTTTACTGTACCATTCATTTTCCATATATTAGGTTGTTGTTTGATAAACCATTTCAGAATAAATAAATTTCTAAGGTCTTGCTTTGGTGGACTATCTTCATTCCTTGGCCATAATTGCTCTATCACCTTAGCCACCTACTCCCCAAATTATATCTTGTTCATTTAAACCACAAAATGCATTCTATTTTGGATACCTAAAAACTAATGCTCATTCAAGATTCACTCAATATTTATTAATTCTTTACCATCTGTAAATACAATTCTATTATAACCACAAGAACAGAAAGTGACTCCACATGAAGCTATATTGTGGTAGAAAGGATAAAGAAAATCCTGATAAATATGCAGTGTGTTTTCATTAACTGGAAACAAATAGGAAGAAGTTAAAATTATATAAAATAAATAAGGAGATTATATTCTACTATGAAGAAATTAAAGCAGAAAAGGATAACAGAAAATATGGAAAACTGACCATAGTAAATTTAGAAGCAGAAAATCCCCTGAAAAGGTGATTTGGATCGGATACCTAATGAAGAAAGCAAAAAGCCACTTATATATACTAAGAAACACCATTCCAGGCAAAAAATAAATGCTAAACCCTGAAGCCTGTATACATTTCAGACATTTAAGTGATGGGGGAAAGACAGTGTGACTGAAATTCACAAAGATTGTTGTGGTAGGAATGAGTCAGGAGATGAACAGAAAGACATAAATTAGATTTTTATGTTGATTAAATTTTAGAGTTAGAGCGGCAATATCCATAACTTAACATGAAGGAAATCCATCACCCGTTTGATGATAGACCAATGAGGTGAGGCGATTGTCATAGTTCAATAAGCACTTTGAGGTATCCAGAAAGAGGATCATCATTAATACATTATTTCTGAAGTCATATTTTCCTAAATGCCATCACCTTGAACCCATTCAAAAAGTCTCAAGTCACTGAAAGGAAACCATACCATGCCTTTAGCTTTACATACACAAGGAAGAAGAGGTTTAGTTAGTTGACAACCACACTGTGGCAAAGCCACCTCTGCTATGATAAGGACTACAATGCTTTTAAGTACGACAACAAAACAAAACACCACTGGAGTGTTATAAATGAGAAATTAACATAATTTATATTTTTTCAGATTAATATGCCTATTGTGGTGATAATAAAAGTCAACAAATTGGAGCCCACAGAATCTGTCTTCAAAAAAGGCTGGTGAACTCTTAGCCATACTAACTTAGCCATACTAATTAGGGAAGGTAACAAAACACGCAGATTTGCATATGTTTTGCTGATGGGTTTTTATGTCAAGTGATTTAAACTAAGGAGTTCCTGAGGCAGGGAAATGCTCTCCTTTTCTTTTGACCTTTTGTTATCTTTCATTAAGTCACTTTTATCACACTTAAATTTCTTGGTGAAACCATCAGTTTATGTGCTTATCTACTCTGTGCAGACACCGAATCCTCCAAGCATGAAGATTACATCTTCATAAACCTGGGTTATATTACACTTCCTGATGAAGTGGAGGACACAATTATTTTTTATTGAATCAAATGAAGAAACTTGCCTATGGACACAACACAATTACAATGTCAGAAGCACGAACTTCTGATGTGGCTTATTAAAAAACCTAGCTGCTGTCCACTGCATTATGCTCCAGCAATTTATATAAATCAAAGGAACAAAGCAAACTTGTATTAATCTTGCTAGTTAAGACCCCCCAGGGTCAGCATTCTGGAAATTAAAATCTGAGAATAGAATTTAGAAACATAACATTTTATGTTAGAGGGATATTTGTATGTAGTTTATACTACATGGAACAAGACTTGTGGATAGAATACATAAAAATATAAACGAGTATACATACTTGAAAGAAAATATTGATCTATAACAATAAATAGATTACCAAATTTTATTCCCAAATGATAAAGGGATAGACAAAAGTGTAATATTGATATTCATTAGGTAACTGATTGATTCATTCCATTTAAATTACTTGCCATATAATGATGAGAGAAAGATTAGTATATTTGTAGTAATTGCAGCAGTAAGAAAAAACCAT
The DNA here is from genome assembly GCA_004027455.1 of Hydrochoerus hydrochaeris. NCBI lineage: Eukaryota > Metazoa > Chordata > Mammalia > Rodentia > Hydrochaeridae > Hydrochoerus > Hydrochoerus hydrochaeris. The sequence continues at coordinate 36,719 of PVLA01006152.1, read as the reverse complement.
TTGCTGTTCTTTGAAATGTGCTTTCTTTTATAACCTGAATATCATTTTGAGTATTTAAAAGAAGTGATGATTAAGCAAATGGGAATAAAACATGACAGAAGCTAAAAAGAACAGAATGCCAAAGGAAAAAAAGATACTCCAGATAGGACACTAAGATTACCAATATGGCTGTAGGGAACATTGCTCAACACATGTTCAGGGAGTAGAAAACATCAGACTGTAAGGAGAAGGTGTTCAGTGTTTGAATCTGAAATTGGAGAAAAGTCTTAGAATATAGTATTTTTATTTTCATCCAATGATTACACAATGGAAAGTGATATAGAAAAGCAAATACTAGGAAATTGTGAAGTTAATAGAGGTTCTGATGGAATTTCCCATCATGAAAAGAAATTAGGAAAATCAGGCTTCCATTTATTATAATTTCCATCAGTAACACTGGATATATCCTTGAATGATGTTATAATTTCTTGGGAATAACTGTGGGTTCTCTGCTCATAGATCACTAAACAGAAGCTTATATAGTGAACTAGAACTTTAACCTTTGTATTTTTTCTTCAGAACCTCTTCCTATAATGAACCTTCAAAATGCTTATTGTACATGGGTTTTATTTATCTTAATTCTGATTTCACTGGCGATTTTATATCTTTTATGTTAAATCTTTTTTTTTTAGTTTCTTGCTTTATATGTAATAGTGGATTTTTTTTGCTGTGTAACATTTACTTAAATATTAAGATTTGTTATTTTAATTAAGAAGAGGAAGGACCTAGGCAGGTGTCTTGGTTATCTTTTTCTCATTGCTGAGACAAAATACCTGAAACCCAAAATTAGGGAAGGAAAGGTTTATTTTGTATGGTTTTTTGGAGGTTTCAGTCCATACTCAGCTGATTCCAAAGCAGGGTGGCATGGCTGAGGGGCAACAAATCATGGTAGCTGCAAATGGAAAAAGCAAACAGGGAAAAAGAGGAAAAAACACACTTTCTTCTCTCCCTTATATTGCATGTCAGCTCCACCCCTGGGTGGATGCAGCACTCACATCACTAATCCCAGTGCTAGACAGTGAAGCAATCACAAATGCTAGATTCAGCCACCTCCATGACTGAATGAGGCTTTGGGAGACGGGACATTTAAACAAAAAACAACAGCAGGCACAATGGCACATGCTTGTTATCACAGTGCTCCAGGGGCTCAAGTTAAAGAATCACAATTTGGAGCCCAGTCTTGGCAAGTGCATGACTTGGTGACATGCTGTCTCAGAATAAAATAGTTCTGGAAATAGAACTTAGTGCAAAGTTCCCAGGCTCAATCTTCAGTACTGCGAGAAAGAAATTAAATAAGAGAAGGAAGGAAGAAAGGCAGGAAGGCAGGAAAGCAGGCAGGCAGGCAGGCAGGAAAGAAGGAAAGAAGGAAAGAAGGAAGGAAGGAAGGAAGGAAGGAAGGAAGGAAGGAAGGAAGAAAGAAAGAAAGAAAGAAAGAAAGAAAGAAAGAAAGAAAGAAAGAAAGAGGAAAAAAAGAAAGAAAGAAAGAAAGAAAGAAAGAAAGAAAGAAAGAAAGAAAGAAAGAAAGAGAGAGAGAGAGAGAGAGAGAGAGAGAGGGAGGGAGGGAGGGAGGGAGGGAGGAAGGAAGGAAGGAAGGAAGGAAGGAAGGAAGGAAGGAAGAGAGAAAGAGAGAAAGAAAGAGAAAGAGAGAAAGAAAAAAATTTTAGGAACCACAGGTAATGAGTGGTGAATATTTAATTTACTATTTTTGGCTAAAACAAATCTTATGCACAATTATCAGCTGATACATACCAGTATTTAACTGTAATATGAGATTCCTGTTGAATTTGTTTTGTTTTATTTTGTTTTGGTACTGGGTATCAAACTCACAACCTTGCACTTGCCAGGCAGGCACTTGTACAATTGAGCCAAATCCCAGGCCCCTCTTGTTGAATTATTTAACAGAAAACTTTATGCAGAAAAACTATTAGGAACTCAACAAAATATTACAGAAGAACTCATAGAAAAATTGCAGCAGGATTTTATCATCATGAATTATGAATTAAAATGTGCAATTATTAAAATATTGGTAAAACAGACTTTATAAAACTAACAATTTTTATCAAAATGTAGTGTTAAGATTTGTATTGTGTTTAATTTTCTTAGATATTTGGGATTGAACCTTGGTTCTTTACACTGAGTTACATATTCATTCCTTTAAAAAAAAGTGAAATATTAAGAAAACAAAAATTGTAATCACATAATCAGAGATCAGTGAAAGGATAGATGGGCATATATATGGATCAATAGCACTGTCCTCTAAGTAATCCATTCTATCACAGCCATCTTCATGGTACTGCACTAACATCATCACCAAAGGATCAGAAATTTTCAGGTGAGATTTATTTCTCAGTCATGAATACACTACTCTGTGTAGAAATGACAATCCAAAAAACCGTCTTCCAAGTATTTACTCATCACTACAGGCTGCTTTGATTTCAGGGCACTCCATATTAAATGTACTTTTGCTATTGCTCTGCCAGGGGAAGACAGCATTGATAATCTTTCGTGACTCTTAAATGTTTCCACTCAGAAAACATATATGTCACTTTGGATAAACATTTTATTGGTCAACACAAACATATGGCCATGTTCATTGCCAAGAGACATGTCCCCACGAGCAGAATAAAATCAGATATCTTAATGTAAGTTAGTTCTGTCACAATCTTTTCTTCTGTACCACTTTTTCCTGGCATGATGGAATACCCGTAGCCTAAAGCAAAAGCTGGTTAAAAATAAAGGCCTATTCTAAATATTTCTATCATAAATTTAAATTTTCAACATATTGATAATTGAGTGCCTTACTACATCATTATTTGACAAAAGAGGAAAAAATAATATTGTTTGCTATATTTTCCAGGCAGCGCTTACACTGTGTAGCTAAATCTCCAGCCCTATTTTTTAATTCTTAAAATAGAAAATCTTTTTAGTTTATAAACAGGTGTTCTAAGAATCTAAGATCATTACATCCATAACAGTCATATAGGTCATGCATATGAGCAGCTGATAGATGCTAACAGTTCTTCATTTTTCTTTTTTTAAGTCCTCTCAATGAAACTTTCTTTGAGAGTTAGGTCTCAAAAATTATTTCTCATTATTTGATCAATACTACTCTTTCATTTCTTTCCTCAAAGCTGGAATGATATTGGGCAGATTGTCATAAGACTCATTGTCTTGGCTACTTTTCTCCCCTTGCTGGGATAAAATACCCAACAGTCAAAATGAAGGAAGTAAAGGTTTATTTAGCTCACTGTTTGTGGAGGTTTCAATCCAAAATCAGCTGGCTCCAAGGCAGGGTGGCATGGCACCGCGGTAACACTTCAAGGTAGCATCTTGCAAAAGCAGCCAGAACAAAAAGCGGAGAACAAGTTTCTTCTCCTCCTTTATGTTGTGCATGGGCCATTTGCCTCCAGGGTGGATGCAACACTCACAAAATCTCCTTGCCCTCCTCTTACACAGGATAAGGATATTTACAAAGTAAGGATCCTGACCCCCTACTGAGTCTTTTAAACTTCTCAAGTTGACACGATGTATCAACTTTAAGAATCCACTCCTTGTCTACTGTGCAGCAGACATATTTTTTAAACCCATTCCCAGATAGAAGAATGCTTATTCTTAATATTTTGCAACTTGAACATTATAACACAATTTACCAATCCTTAAGAACCAGCATTGTTCAATATTATATTATATTAGAAACATGTTTTGTCCTTGGACCTCCAAAGATTCATGCATGTCCCCTTATTCAAAAGGATTTAGTCCATCTGCAGGAGTTGCCCAAGTGCTAACAGTTTCAGCATTGCTGAACAATTTAAGTCCCAAGTCTCCTCTGAGATCCAAGGCAAACCTTAGCTGCAGCCCCTGTACAAACGAAAACAAAGTTAAACACTTTCAACATTTGATGGCACAATATAAACATTCCCATTCCAAAAGTTACAAACAGAAGGATACAAAAGATTGGGACCAAAACAAGTCCAAAATCCAGCAGAGCAAATGCTAAGTACTATAGTTGTATATCCAACATCTGAAGCAATCCATGGCAAATTATGAGCTCCAAGAGGCTTGTGTGTTTCCACCCTTATGGCACTTCTGGTGGTTATAGTTCCCACTGCTTCTCTCTTAGCCCTGCCTTGCTCTCTCTTTGCAGCTTTCCTTAGAAGATCCATGTTCCTGGCTTTCCCAAACTTTTGAGGTCTCCACTACACCTTTGGTTTCACACTCATGGCTTCACACACTTCCCTCTCAGCAGCACACTTTCTGACCTCCCAGGCCTTTTGAAATTATGGTGGAAGCTTTTTAACCTTAAAACTCTTGCATTCTGCATGCACCTAAAACCAGAGCCATGTGGATTATGCTGAGGTCTAATTTGAGTAGTAGTCAGGTTTTACCAAAGGGTTTGCATGATTCCACCCCTAAGGCACTTTTGGGGGTTACAGATTCCACACTTTTCCCTTAGGCTGGCTTGAAGCATATGGGCAGGAATAGTCACAGCGGCAACCCTGCTCCTCTGGTACCAAACTCTTCTTAGTTACTTTTCTCTCATTGCTTGGACAGAATACCCAAAACGAAGGAAGGAAAGGTTTGTTTAGCTCACAATTTGTGGAAGTTTCAGCCCATAATCAGCTGGCTCCAGGGCAGGGTGGCACAGAACAATACTTCAAGATAGCATCCTGCAAAAGCAGCCAGAGCAAAAAGGGGAGAACAAGTCTCTTCTCCTCCTTTATATTGTACACAGGCTACCCCATCCAGAACAGGTATAGTACTCACAAAATCTCTGTGCCCTCCTCTTATACAGGATGAAGACATTTAAAAGTAAGGAGCCTGGCTCCCTGCTGAGTCTCAGATAAACTTCTCAAGTTGACACAATGTATCAATAATAACAGTCACACTGGAAAAGCTAACAGAAATGAATCTCGAACTATTTGTGATAAGCATTTTGCTAGAATTTATTGTATATGCATGACATTATACCTCTACTGAGTAATGAGACCAGATGGAGGGGAACGATAAGAGGAAAAGTCTCCAAATTTCAAATTTCAAATGGTATTTGTGTAAATATAAACTATTATTCATATACTTGCAAAGTTCATATTACCTAGCAAATTATTATGTAATAATCATTTGAGTGTAAATATAAACTATTATTCATATACTTGCAAAGTTCATATTACCTAGCAAATTATTATGTAATAATCACGTGTTAGCCATAGCAAATAAAGATTTTTTTTCTTAAAATCACTTCAAGTCGCTCTTACCAGATATTTTTAAAGAGGTTAACATGAGTACTATAACCAGTGTTCTCAGATGTCTGTAAAAGCTCTTAAAAAATTCAATTTGCAAGAAGAAAATGAAAGATAAGAGATTTTTGTTTCTGAAGAGCCCACAATTTAGTAATTGTGATTCTATAACAAGTATCAGGCTAGAGTGTGAGCAAACAAATATATGCAAATATAAGTACATGTTTTGCTACCATATCTATGGAGAGTATAAAAACAATTTTTGCACATTTCCAGTGGGCTGAGTTTCATTTAACTCTAGTGCTCAATTAACTTTTGATTGTGACCCACTTCTTATTCTTTAAAGGGATTGCATTTTTATTAATAACTGTCAAAGACATTGATGGACTTCCTAAAAGTTGTTTAAAAAGTAGTCTATGTTTTCCTTTATTAAGGAACTAGTAAACATAAAATACATACCTTCTAATATTCCCTTCCAGCTATGATTATTAATGCAAAACTCTCCACAGAACTTTTTCTTCTTTTTAGTACTTTTCTGTTTTCTTAATTTAATTAAAACACTTTCCTTAATGTACATCAATTATTCTGTGCTCATAGAAGCCAAAATCTTAGAATGAAATTATGGAAGTAAAAAGATAAAGGATGCCAAGTTGGCAATCTGTTGTTGAGTGACACTATCAACTCTAGATAACTTCCTTCAGAATTTCTTTACAGGAAACTTTCTCAGTAGTAGAACCCAGTGTAGTCAAGCATGTGTAAAGCTCTGGGTACCAGACTTAGCATTCAAAAACATTATGAAAGATGGAAGGAAGAAAAGAAAGAAGCAAGAAATTAAGTTCCTATAAGAATTATTAACCTGTAATCAGTATGTCATTTCAGTAGGATTTTCTGTAATTCATGGTCAATGGAAACATTAATGATAGAGTGAGAGACAGCTGTCAAAGAAGCTTACTTTGTTTTGTCTTTTTAATCTCCTTTAATTTTGATAAGAGAAAATAAATACTTTTTGGATAAATCAAGATTGGGTTTCTCATATTTTGACATCTCCTTTGCAATCTAAAATTAAAGGGGTAAAAAAATTAAAAGAGTGAAAAATATGTACCATTATATTACCATATAAGTAGAAAGAATATCTAAACTCTTGAGCATGTAATTGTGTTCTAATTATCAATTTGCACAACTGGTAATGCATATATACACTTAATGTGTATTTAATTCATACAGAAATTTAGTTTATAAAGCCAAGTCTCCCAGGACATGCGCAATCAATCTTTTAAAAGATTCATGACATGTCTTGCTAAGGAGAATTTTCTATGCTATAGTGTTAAATCAGGCTTATTCATTCATAGACCAGATGTTGAAAGATTTGACCCAAATCTTAGTATTTGACCTATTGTTATCCTTCAGATTCATATAGAATTCTTTTTTTTTATAAATTTATTGAAAGCAAATTTACCAGTTGGAATCATCTGTCATTTATTCAAGAAAAGTTTTATTATTTTTACTAAGATTTCATTTGTAACAAAAGAAATAGAAGTTGCTACATACCAGCTACCTGTTGGTAATGAGCATTTCAGACTGTGAGTCTCCCTAACTGCACTTTGTTTTCTTGCTGTGGTTTCAAGGGCCCAGCAACTTCATAGAAACTTGCACCTAGGAAGGAGAAAGTAGAGGCGGCTTCTTTGATGGTGACAGACAGACATGGATTGGTAGATCCAGGCCATTGTAACAGCTACTTTTGTAGCTGTTATTCTAAATGGCCTCTCACCATGTAGCTCCAGAAAAGGTTACTCCTGCTTCTTAGTAAACAAGGGATATGTTGAGGATGGATTGGGGCCATACAGAAAATTTATCAGTGATTATTGCCATTTTGAAAGTGTGATGTGACAAGCAATCTAGGGGTTAAGGTCAAAATAAAGGTTGGTATCACACTAAGAGCAGGATCTCTTTAAATATGAGCCTGTGCATATCCTACTTTACGAAGAATCACAACTTAAAAGGTGGAATACATGTGATTTACTGAGAAGATCTATTATTTTCAAGGAAGTTATTTGTAACAAATGAAATACAAATCCCAAAAGACAGGCTCCCTGTTTATAATGTGTTTTTTGGGATCTTTGAATCTCGTATATCAAATGTATTTGTCTGTGTGTGCCCATTATGTATTTAAACACAGTTTGAAGACTATGCTACAAGGAAACATGGACTATAAGAGCCTTGACTATATTTCTGATTTCCTATTTAGCAATATGAATGATTTGCATAAGAGTAGCTCTTAAGGAAATGCTAGTTATACTGATTTGCCCTTAAACATCTTTAAATACCTGTTGAAATATTTCACTGCATCTCACTAATATGTACCAATATTACATGTTAATCAGCAGTTATAAAAGGAAAAAAGTATCTGAAGTGACTTTATTCTCTATTTTATTATTTTTCCATAAATATATATTTCAATACAAAACTTGTATTGAGAAATAACTTTTAGACAAATTTAAAATGGTATTAATATTTCAAAATGTATCTCAAAGTTCCAAAAGATTTTACTTTATTTTTCCTACATTACTCATTTTGAGTTGCATGATTATCTTTAATTGCCTACAACAGACATGAGAGTGGGTGGCAAGTTGTCAAAAACTTTAGTGAAGCAATTTCTTCCTTGAAAATACAGAACTGAAATGAAATATACTGGAGACACTATTGGTGATGGACGTTTATGAACTTAATTGTAAGACAAATTTGGTCTCAAATCTCAGCTTTTTGGGGAGGTCTACTTAGCTTACTGAATGCAAAAATATTTAATAATATTGAGTTACATGACCAATAAGATAAGAATTTCAGCAACACCTAGTGTTTTTGTAAAAGTTTAATGAGTAATAATTACAAAGTATCTAATAAAGGACAGAGTGAATAACATGATAAAAATAATCTAATTATTATTTTATATGTTCAGACTATGTCAGGTAAAAAATAATAATGGAAAAATCATTTTAAATAAACAGGTAATCATCAATGTAGTGATTTATTAATTTTCAAGTTTACTGATTTTATGCTATTGACTGATAAAACTTGAGCATTGTTTTAACATCCTCTCTGGAGATGAAGTCTCAATTTCTGACTAATAAGCAGTTAAGCATGTTCACGTGGATTTCATTCAAGCATCTTATGCACGTTGAAGTGAATCTGTCAATCCACATTGCTCATCATAATCACAGGTAAACACACAAAACATCACTACTTTCATCAAACAATTAAAATATGTTTTTTCAAATTTCTCAATGTTGCCAAAATTATACTCATTTTGCTCTAATTTCTCTCTTTGTAGCTAATCAATCAAGTCCTAGTTCTTTGGCTACCTATATCTGAAGTAACAGGTAAAGAAAAGAAAGAGGGAGCTAAGTTATTTTTAAAATGTTAATTTTAAGATCATGTTTATTTATACACGACTTGTAGATAAACTCAGCAATTTGACAAAGATGGGCAGGATTTGGAATTTGAGGTCACTGATGTTTAAAAAGTACCTCAAGCAATGAGTTTGGATGTGCTCTCCTTGGAAGAAAATGTAATGAAAGGAAAAAATCACTAGGGTGGCTTAGGGCAATGAACCATTTGAAGATATAGATAGAAAGGATCTAGGACTGGAAAAGAAGAAAATGAAGATGTAGAAACTAAATAAGGTAAATTTCAAAAAAGATTGGTAATTAAGTTGATGTTCTTGTAACAAGAAGATTAAAAACTAATCACTGTATTCAGTGAAACTGAATATATTGGTATGCTTAATAAGAGCTATCTCGGTGAAATAAAAGAGACAAAACTAGTTAAGAAGATTTGGAGAGAATGGAGCAAAAAATTGACAGATATTAAGGATATATTCTGTTCTTTGGTGTTTGCCTGTGAAGGCCATCACTGAAACGCAGGCTTTGTCAAGGTCTGGGTATTGCTGTTACTATTGGCAACAACTCAGCATATTTAAATGATTGAACAGAAAGGGAAAATAAGTGGAAGATGGGGATACCTTGAGTTCTTTCCCATCTGGACAATTCTGGAGTATATCTAGTGCTTTCCTTGATCTTTGGACAAGTAAATAAAGCAACTTTGTACAGTTTCCATTCCCATAATTAAAATAAACATATCTGTAAGATAATGTGCTTGTGATAGGGGCATTCAATTTATCCAAAATGGAGAAAATACTTTAAAAATTAATGAGTTTCTTGAGCATTATTTTAAGGATTCTTCAAAGGACAAATAAAAATTATAATATACCATGTATACTGTTCAGGTTTTTGCTTTTTCACTTAAAATAGTTTCTGGATATCACCTCGTATCTGTAAAAACCTGTCAACACACATATCTTTCACCATGTACTAAACTAAAATAAAAATGCAACAAGAAACCAGATGCTAAATCAGCAACACTTAACCTTATGGAAGACAAAATAGGTAAAATTTTTGAAGTCCTAGGTGTAGGCAAGGACTTACTGACCAGACCCCATTTGCATAAGAAAGTTAAAGCAAGAATCCAAAAATGAGATGATATCAATTTAAAAAGCTTGTTCACAGCCAAATAAATAACCAAGAGAGTGACCAAACTATCTGGCAAAATGCTCTTGGCCCAATGCTACCCCTGGCAAAGAGTGAGAATGAGCCAGTGGGAACCAGACACAAGGTGTGAGTTTCCCATCATAACCTGTGCATCAGTTTCCAGCCAATCACAAAGTCAGGCAGGAACAGAAGGCATATTTTGTATAAATACAAATTCAGTCTCCTGGATTGACCTCTAGGAGTTGAGTTAGACTTAATAACATACACATTTCATGCACCTAAGACGTTCTCTTCACTCAAAACTGACCAGAGATGAGATTTTCAATGACAAACTGAAAGAAAATGAAATGTTGTAAGTCTAATTCTTGAACAAATATGTTTGCATCATTAAAAATGAACTGCTAGGGATGTCAGTTCGACCCCCAGTTACCTCCCCAGAATAAAATAAAATAATTAAATTAAATTAATTAAAAATAAAAATAAAACATAAAAACGAACTGTTACCATATTAGGGTCATTCTGAAGAGGATCCTTGCAAGCAGAATCAAAGGAAATTCTTCCAATTCTTCCAAAGCAAAGGATTCATGAGAAAAATATTGAACACACAGTTACAATACAAATCAGAAACATTTTGCATTGTTGCAATGTTCTTCTAAATGGCCAGTTATATACACCAAAATATAGTGATTTATGAATGCCCTTGATATTTTTTTCAGAAGCCTAGAAGATAGAAGATTTAAAAATTAACATTATGACATAAATTTTAAGAGGCCAAACGACATGTCAGTTGTGTCTGATATTGTTATTCTTCCACAAATGCTGATCAAGCTGCAGAGCAAACAGAATCTTCCTGCATTGTTATTGGAAATATACCAATGCAACCACTATTAAAATTAGTAGGAGAATTTCTTAAAAGAATAAAAATAGAATTTCCATTTGACCCTAGCTATTCTTTTTCTAGGTATCTTCTTAAAAGAGATAAAATATCATGTCATATGATATACTTATTTATAGCACCATAGCTCTTAATAGTGAAATCTTGGAAACAGGCTACATTTCCATCAATAGAAGAATATGTAATAAACGATTTCATACATATGAAAATATGATATGTATACACAATAGAGTACTCCTCTGCCACAAGAAGATGAGCTAGAGTCATTTGTAGGAATACAGACACTTTGAGTCTATAATGTTAAGTGAACTAAAACTCTAAAACAAGCAGGTGAATTTAAGCATCACATGTCTTCTCTTATGTGATAACTCAAAATAAAAATAATTTAAAGAGCAAAACAAAATACACGCAATATGAAACAGGGAGACAGTTTTCTTTTTTTCAAATGAGAAGGAGATTTAGACCTGGAGATATGGGGTAAGAAAAGGAGGGGAAAGGAAAATAAAAGTAATCAAAATTTATATACAGAAACCTACAATAAATGTGATAATTATGTACTCCAAACATGGACTAATTCAAAACTAAAATAAATAAAATTAAAATTCATATACCATATCAATTAAAATATACATATACAAATTCCAATTTAGTATTGAAATTTTCAGAACAACATTATTTATAAAAGCAAAAAGTAGAAATAACTCAAATGTCTATTAACTGATGAACAGATAGGAAATGTATACTATGTACTTACAATGGAATACTGTTCAATTAAAAGTCACATAGTACAGGTTAAACAACAAATGAATCTTGAAAACATTATGAATAAGTATTAAGTGAATAAACCAAGCATCAAAAGCTACATGTATTATGATTCAATTTACGTATAATATCTGCAGTAGGCGTGTCCATAGAGGCAGAAAACAGATTAACAGAGGCCTAGGGATAAGCAGGCAGGGGAATGGAGAGTGACAACAATGTTCTAAAATTAGATTGTTGTGATGATCAAAAGCACCATAAATATATAAGAAATAATTGAATTGTGCAATTTAAATGAGTGAAGACTGGAGCATGTGAGTTCTACCTTAAAAACTGTTTTTAGAGAAAAAATATTCCCTCAAAAGCATCCATTCCAGAAGATGATCCCAGTGATCGGTTTGAGGCAGTGGCTTAGTCAGTCTCTGACTTCAGCCACTCAAAAGTTCAGGCAGTTGAGCCATTCAAAGAGTGACTGTGCCAGCAGAAGTAAGTGAGCCCAACAATACGGTTCTGTCAGGAGAATGCTCTTGTACTACTTTCATCACTGGATGCTTATCTTGGTGTAAGAGGAAATGTAATGATGAGAAATCAGTCTGGGTACATTGAACATCCTTGATTATAGCAGAATCCTAACACCTTGAATGGGACCATACTCATGTACCAAAATGTTTCATATTCTAAATATGGTCTACAGTACTCTCAAGAAAAATACCACTCAGGTCTTACTGAATGCCCAGTGTATTGACATTAAATGTTATACAGATTGCCTCAAAGAAAGAAGCATAACACTGGGATTATTATGCTGCATGAAATCCCCCAGAGAGAGCTGACCAGCTAACATGGCTGCCTGGAATGCTGAATGATGAGCAAAGGCACCATTCAAGTATATCTTGCATTGTTGGAGTGTTCTTCTATGGGATGCAATATTATCACTGTACCATAGTCAAAATACGTTGCTATGTAACCAGAATATATGTATCTGAGAACAAGTGAAAAAGTACCTTCTGTAAATGTTTCAAATTTTGCTTCTCTTCTGTATAGTCTTAAGAGTGAACAAATTTGAGATTCCATCTTCTGATGATGGTGGTAAAGTAGGAATGAATAATTTAGCCAAAAAAGATAATAAAGGTTTTAATGATCTTTAATCTATGACTAACAACTAGAATTCAGGGAATTCACTGGCATATCTTATGATGTTTCTGACTTCAGTAATATTGTGAACAGGACAATTCAACAACTGCAACATGACAAAGCGATTAAAGCTTCAAACATTGTGAAGATGAAGGTACTCAGTATTCCGAGAGGCAATTATCTAAAGAAGGTAAGTGATTCCAGTGAATCTGAGGAACCCAAAATGGGTTGCACAGGTGGGGATGGTAATTTACAGGCCTGAGGGAACTGCAGCAGTGGGGGTACCTTGTGTAGTCTACCACCTTTAAGCACTCTGAAGGGGAATACAACTGAGTAACCTCTGAGACTTGTACTACTTTTCTCAGGGATGGAGTGAGAGTGCATTATTCCTATACATTCATAAAACATCGGGTATCATAGAGAATGCTGAATCTGCATCACTAGTTGTCACAATTTATGAATTACCCCAAATTTATCTGGCCACCTGCTGTCCAGTTTTGGCTTCTTGCCTCACTCATATGTCACTGTTTACAGTCACTTCACCATCCTCTAAAGGGATGGGGTATCCATCACTCAGGTCATTGTAAGTCAGGAGGAGTTCCTGTGTTTGCACACTGAACTAGATTCATGAAAACTTTAGTTCCTCTAGAACAATAGTGGTGAACCCGCTGCAGGGAGCACACAGACTGTCAATTTCCCCAACAACTGAGCTTTTTTCTAAACTGAAACAGCAGTTTTCAGGTTTGTGATGTTGGTGCTTTGTTATAAATAAGTGGGTTTTATTTGCCTTGTACTTTGGCACTCGGTTTCTAAAAGTTTCACCATCACTGCTTTAGAGCATTTGCATCATGAAGCGCTGGTTGTATATTTCTATTTCTTTGGAGAACTCTAGCTGCTAGTGTGTTATATCCATATGAAGGTAGTTCTGTCACTGTATTATAAGAGAATTTCATAGGATGAATGGGTGAGAAACTCTACCACTCCTTATTGTTATCACATGATTCCAATCTTAAGCAAACTCTGAGCCCAAAGAATATTACAGGGCCAGGGATTTAGTTCAGTGACATAAGCACCTGCCTGGCAAGCATAAGGTCAAGAGTTTGATCTCCAGTATCAAAAAAAAAATGATTTTATAGGAAACCTCTGATTTCAGTTTTCTTTAACTGACTCCCAATGGAAGTATGTTTATATTTTGAAAAAGTTTCTATTATTTTAATGATAAGAGCCTCCTTTCAAGATTGTAGAAATTTTGAAGTGACAGTATAAGGATAAGATAGAGAATAGACAATGATCTAGGAATGGGCAGATAATCTCCCACACTTAACAGTTAAATGAGTAAATATGAGAAACCTCATGTTTTTGAGTTGCATAGGTACAAATCAAGTGCTGAAGAATATCAAGTGAAGAAACTAAATTTAAAACTTATATGGTTAAAAAAAACCAATAATTACACTAAGGATATACATATTCAATTCATTTTCACAGGTTCAAATCTGCCTTTCCGAGGCTCTTTGTGAATGGAAGTGCTAGTGAAGACATAGGGCACGTGACGAAATTATGGGCTGAGATAATGTTCAGGGTGGGACTTAAGAAAGGCTTAAAATGGTAACCGAACACTTTACCTGGGTAACTAAGTAGTGACTGAGAGTGTTTAGCAGGATTATTCCAAAAATGAATGTTATTCTAAACATCATAATTATAGAATGGAGACAGGATGAGACTCAATCTGGGCATGCATAATGTTCTCAGGATTGAATGAACACTTCAGAAAGATGTAAGGAGGTAAACATACACAAGGTCCTGAGGCCTATCTACCATCATTTGAAAATATGAAGTGACTATCAATAAGGAAGCAAAGCTTGATTGCAAAGTCTGAACATTTGGACCAAAACAAATGCGATAATGTGCATACATTTTCTTTACATGCAATTTCCCATAGCCAAAGCCTGCTTTAAACTAAATATAAATTCAATTTTAAATTTATAATGTTTTATAGAATATCATAACTCATTGGCATTCATCTTTAGTACCATTTGCTTTTGACTTTTTAAAATAAAAATGGAAGTTATAGTAATGGCAGCTGTGCCTATTTCCAGATGTGTTAAGGCATCAGGAAAAGCTTATTATGTTTCCAGAAATTCTAGTTGATTTTCCTACTGAAAGGTTTTTTTGTTGTTGTTGTTTTGTTTTTTTGCCACTGACTTGCCACAGCATGGCATCTTTTAGCCTGAGGAGATTCAGTAAGACAATTATTCTTTACAGACTCATTTTTAAGTTGAGACATGGATCAGTGGATTTTAGATTCTGTAGGGCAAAATCTTTCATAATGTCTTAAGTGGATGAAGATCATTACTTCAGTTAAAAAAATAGATCATTTAAGCCTTTATTTTAAAAATTTGATTTCTGGATCCAGATGTTCTATGAAAAAATAATACATCAAAGCCTGTATGGCACCAAGAGAAGAATAATTGTACAGTATAATTAACTATAAATGAAATAAGCATTGCTCCTGCAGAGGAAACTCTCCCACAGTTTCCCTTTCAAAGCTGGCTAATTGGCTGAATACTGTTACAGGGGGAAGAATTTGTGACATATTGCCACCACAGGACATTTCTAAATTGTGACCATTCACCTCAGTATACATAAAAAGAATCAATTGTGGGATTTCATTTAAAGAAAGTCTTCAAATGGTAAATTCTATATCAGCCCAGTGCATTGATTTATTGTAAAGGAAACCAAAAGGCCTATGTTCTCAGCTGATTTTCTATTAATTTATAGGAAAAGTATTTGGGGAGACAACTGGATTTTCTTTCACTTGATTATCTTAAAAATTAAACTGACAGTCATTGGGGTTTTAAAATCCATGCATACTTTAGATTAAAAAGAATTTTTCTAAAACAAACTGAAGATTTATAGGCTTTTGATTATTATCACCAATTACAGTAGTCATGGAATTCAATGTATAAGAGTTTTGGAGTATGAATTAGTGAAATGAATATTCAACTTGTGTTTTTGTGAAAGCTCAAAATATCTAGATACTATTACTACCTCCAATTTGCAAATGAGCAAGTGAAGAACAAAATAGTTTAGCTAGGAAAAAAGGTTGGAGAGCTACAGAATGGGAAAGCTAAGTAAACACAATATATTGTAAAAGACTGGATTTCAAAACGTGTATGAGTATTTCAATTTTTTTCCCAGCATTGTTGTGAAAGATATGGTTTTCCACAAACCCCCTCAGTAAATTTGTTATTGGGGGGATGCTATTGTTTTCTGAGAATTGACTTTTTATTCAGCTATATGGCTCAATTTGGTTATTAAATCTAGAAGTCTTTTGCTGGAGATTCTGGGGTCTTCTATATGGTGTATCATGTGAGTTTTCATTTAAAGAAAGACTTCAAATGGTAAATTCTATCTCTGTAAATAATGATAATTTTACTTCTTTCTTTCCTATCTTAATTCCTTTAATTTCATTCTCTTGTCTAATTGCTCTGGCTAATTTTTCCAGAACTATATTGGATAGGAGGGGTGATAGTCAACATTTTTGTCTTGTTCCTGATTTTAGAGTAGAAGTTTTCAGTGTTTGTCCATTTAGTACAATATTTGTTGTTGGTTTGTCATAGATGGATTTTATCAGAAGGAGATAAAGAGTATTCCAATTTTCTACAGGGTTTTAATCATAAATGAGTGTTGGATTTTGTCAAATGTTTTTTTCTGTATTGACTGAGATGATCACGTGGTTTTTGTTTTGGTTCTGTTGATATAATGTATTACATTTATTGATTTGCATATGTTGAACTATCCCTGTATCCTTGAAGTTAAATACTTAAGAATCAAATGAAATCAAATATTTAGGAACCAATCTAACAAAGAAAGTAAAATAAAAACCAAATAGCCATGAATCAATTAAATGAAGGAAGTGGAAAAAATTTATATTGACAATTACAGTACAATGTCCTTAAAAAGAGATTGAAAAGAATATTGAAAATGGAAAGATAAACTGGGTGTGGTGGTGTACTCCTGTAGTCCCTGCACTCGGGAGGCTGAGGCAGGCAGATCATGGTAAATTTGAGACCAGCCTGGGCTACAGTGTGAGCCTAAGTTCAGCCTGAACCACATAGCAAGACCCTGTCTCAAAAAAGATAAAAAAATAAAAATAAAAAAAAGAAAGAAAATGGAAAGATATCACTTACCCTTGGGTAAAAAGAAACAATAAAGTGAAAAATGGACATACTCCCCAGATTGTTATGCAAATTCAATGCAATTTCAATCAAAATACTAATAGCATACTTCAGAATTAGAAAAAACAATCCTGAAATTCACTGGGACCCCAAAGAGACCTAGAATAGCAAAAGCAATTCTGGGCAACCAAGGCAAGGCACAAGTCACAAGCTCTGCCTTGAAATTACATCACAAAGCTACTATGATAAACTAGAAAGGTAATGGGAAAAAAATACATCCAAGAATCAAGAGAATAAGTTAGATGATGAAGAAACAACTGCCAAACACACGCAGCTACTTATCTTGACAAAGGAGCCAAGCAACATCATTGGAAGAAATATAATATCTTCACTAAATGGTGCTGGAAAAACAGTTTCCACATGCTCAAGATTTAAGCTACCCATATCCTTCACCATATACTAAATTAAAATAAGAATGGACCAAAGACCTAAATACTAAAACAGATACTAAATCTATTGGAAAAGATAATAGGCAGAACTCTTAAAGATATATGTGTAGTCAAAATCTTTATTACAAAACCCCAGCGGCACAGGAAATATCACAAAGAAACAACAGCTGTGATCTCATTCTATTGAAAAGCAAAAGAAACCACCAACAGAGTGAAGAGACAACTCAGAGTGAAAAAAATTTTGCCAGCTGTTCCTCAGACAAAGGACTAATATCTAGAATATCCAAAGAAATAAAAGAAATCATACTGTCTACATTTAAAAGCCCAATCCAAAAATGGGCACCTGAAATAAATAATTCACAGAGAAAGAAGTAGAAATGGAAAATACAGTGCTGAAATTCCATCCCATCCCACAAAGAATAATTATTATGAAGAAATCAACCAACAATAAATGCGGATAAGGATGTGGGGACAAAGAAATTCTTCTCCACTCCTGGTGGGAGTGTAGACTAGGGCAAATTCTTAATATATAATCCAGCAATTTCTACTCCACTCTATTCTGTTGTGGGTAGGAACACCTCATACTTATTTTTCTGTGCCCTCATAACCTTCGGCTGAGCCAGAACAAAGGGTTAATTTCATGGGACACTGTCTACACTGCAAGTAGTGTAAATTAGACTCCTAGCTTGAGTTGCTCACTTTCCTGATCTCCTCAAAGCCCATTAAAACTTAGTGCCTAAAGGCATAAACATTGGATTTTTTGATACATTTGGGGAACAGTTTTCTTACAGCAAATTGGGGATACTAAGGGGTCCTCTCCTAAGTTTACAGCAATAGTCTCATGGGACATCAACTCTACAGTGCTAAGTTAAGTGATTGAAATGTACTGACCAGGAGTGATAACAACAGCAGTGAAACAAAGACGTGTAGATGTTGTGGTAAGGAAAGACATCATGATAATTGTAGATAAATATCGATTTATTATATTTTCTCAGACTCTAATATGTCAGGCACTAATATAGAAACTGATCATGAAGCAAAAGGAAAAGGAGGAAGAACTTATTTAAAATTTATTTCAAGGGGATAAAGTATTTAAAGCTGGTCATAATATATTTTTCAGTTTCTTAATCTTATTGAATCTGTTTCTCTAGGATACCTTCAGGTACAGTAGTGACCAGGTTAAAAGCACAAATGAGGAAATGAGAGAAGCTTTGCACATAGCTGATAATTGTGAAAGAAAGTAAAAATCTTGCTAATCAACATGGAATTCAAACAAATGTTGAAGTGATGAAGAGCTCATCTTAAATCATTTTTCCAGTGTGTTCTTCTGAGCAATATTTTGTATCACATTCTTCAATTTTGATAGTATTTTCATATATTATCTCATTTAGCTATTTGCAACACAAGTGAGTGTCTCAGCAAAGAATGTATCTCCATGTTACAGTGAAAAATTGAGGTTTAAAGCATTGTCATTTACCTGACATCAGAAGCAAAACATAAAAATGAGGGCTCTCATATTTTTATCCTAATATACACACAGATACCTTTCTCTATTGTTTTATATTTTGCCACTATGTTACAGAGATCATACGATTAAACTCACATGCTATAGCTTTAAATATGTGCAGTAATTCTTTACCCCATAAAAGAAAAAAATGGATAAATGAAGAAATAACCCAGCATGCCCTTCCACCAGAACATCTGAGAAGTCCGCACCAGGTCTAGGCTGCCCCAGACTGCTTCTGCTGAACCACCCTTCCACCAGGAACATGGTGGAAGTCTGCCCCAGGCCTAAAATTGCCCCAGACTGCTTCTACTGGGCCTACCTTTCCATCAGGAACATCAGAAGACCTAAGCAGGCTCCAGTCAGTGTGAAAAAACTTGGAACTTTGCTCCCAGGTGGCAAACCTTGGACTACAGCAGATTAACTATGTCAGTGTGGTGAGTATGCCCCTAAAATAGAGGTGTACAGTGGATAAATAAGGCCAGTAGTAAAGCCCCCTCTAACTAACTGTCAGACCTTAGTGAGTCTGAAAAGAGTGTGGGTGACCCCCTCCTACACACAGAAAACATCTGGCAGAGTGAAAATGGCAAAACAAAAACCAAAATGCAGTCTCAAACATCTAGTACACCAGAAGCAAGTACAGGAGACATTGAAATAGAGGATCCCAAAAGTAACGCACCAGGAATGTCTGAAAAGATAGTGAGCAAAATAAAAAAACAACTCCACGAAACTATAGAGGAAATCAAATTAGAAGTAATCTCCCATGTAGAGACAGAAATAATAACCTTAGTAAAGGAGTTGTTGAATGCAGCTAAAGAAGAAGTCGAGAAAAAAGTACAGGAGAATGGGAAACTGATTGAAACCTTTAATGAACAATATAGAAAACATACAGAATTCATGAAACAAACTCAAGGAGATATCCAAGAAACAAAAAATTCTATTCCAAGCTTTCAAAACCACTTAAATAAAGGTGAGGATGGGATTTCAGACCTTGAGGACACGATTGCAATTAGTGATCATGAAAGGATAGAGCTTTTAAAAATAACAAAGCAGCATGAAATGACAATCCAGAAGCTTCAAGATGATGCCAAGAGAAAAAATATAAGATTAAAAGGCATCAGTGAAGAGGCAGGAGTCACTGCAAATCACGTAGCCAAAATATTCACAGAAGTAATAGCAGAAAATTTCGCAAATATGGGGAAAGAATTTAATATGCAGATAAGTGAGGCATATGAAATGCCAAATGGTCACAATCAACATAAATCCACACCCAGACACATAATAATTAAGATCTCAGACATACAGCATAGAAACAGAATACTAAAAGCTGTTAGAGAAAAGATACAACTCACCTACCAAGGAAAGCCCATCAGACTCACAGCAGAGTTTTCAGCACAAACCCTCAAGTCAAGAAGAGCTTGGAGTGAGGTATTTCAAGCCCTGAAAGAAAACAACTTTCAACACAGACTGATGTACCCAGCAAAACTTTCATTTAGATTTAATGGAGAAACAAAAAACTTCCATGACAAAGAACAACTAGAGAAATTCATGTCCACAAAACCAACCCTAGAAAGAGTTCTGAAAGACATACTACACAGAGATAAAAATGGCCACAATCCCCAAAAAGACATCAGAAAGAAATGACCAGGTAAGATAAGCAAATAAATAAGGGGAAAAGCAGAAAGCAAACAGCTGGAACATAACATGGCAAAGTCAATCCAGTACATATCAGTGAGATCTATAAATGTAAATGGCCTCAATTCACCTATAAAAAGAAGTAGAATAACAGAATGAATCAAGAAACATGATCCCACAATATGCTATATAGAAGAAACACATCTGACTCAAAAGGAAACTCATAGATTAAAAGTCAAAGGATGAAAAGCAGTATTCCATGCAACAAGAGCACAGCAAAAAGCAGGGGTAACTATTCTATTTGCAGACAACGTGAACTTCAAACCTAAAATAATTAAAGGAGATAAAGAAGGTCACTACATACTCATTCATGGATAACTTCAAGAGGAAGAACTTACAATTATTAATATATATTCACCAAATACAGGAGCAACCAACTATGTAAGACAGATACTAATGGATATGAAAAACCAAATACACAAGAACACAATTATAACAGGGGATCTTAACAGCCCATTGTCACAAAGGGATAGATCAACTAGACAAAAATTGAGCAAAGAAATAACAGAACTGAATTATACCTCTGAGCAATTGACTTAGTAGATGTTTACAGAGTGTTCCACCCAACCACATCAGAATACACATTCTTCTCAGCAAAGCATAAGACATTCTCCAGAATAGATCATATAATATCCCATAAAACATCCTTAAGTAAATGCAAAGGTATTGAAATCATCCCATGCATAATATCTGACCATAGCACAGTGAAATTGCAAATTAATGGCAAAATAAATTGCAAAACCTGCATAAATACATGCAAATTAAATAACAACCTTTTGAACAAACACTGGGCTTCAGATGAAATTAAAGAAAAAATAAAGCAATACCTACAATTCAGTGAAAATACAGAAGCAACATAATGTAATCTATGGGATGCAAAGATAGTAGTCTTAAGAGAGAAATATAGCAATAAATTTCACATCAAGAAAACAGAATGAGCACAAATAAACAACCTAATGCCCCATCTCAGGCGTCTAGAAAAAAGAAGAGCAAGCTAAACCCAAAGCTCATAGAAGAGAGGAAATTGTAAAGATCAGAGCAGAAATCAATGCGATTGAAACTGAAAAAACAATACAAAGAATTAATGAATCAAAAAGCTGGTTCTTTGAGGGAATAAACAAAATTAACAAACCCCTAGATAACCCTATCACAAAAGAAAGAAAAAACCCAAATTCATGCAATAAGGACTGAAAAGGGGGAAATTACTACATTCCCATGGAAATTTAAAAGATCATGAATACCTACTTTGAAAATTTCTACTCACATAGAGTGGAAAATACAGAGGAAATGGACAGATTTCTAGAAACATATGAAGTACCAAAGCTCAACCAAGAAGATATAGCAATTTTGAACAACACAGTATCAGCTATTGAAATTGAAAATGTAATTAAACACCAACAAAGAAAAGCCCAGGTCCCAATTAATTCACAGCTGAATTCTTCAAGAAATTTAGAGAAGATTTGATGCCAATACCATTTAAACTCTTCAATGAAATTGAGAAGAAAGCAATCCTTCCTAAATCATTCTTGGAGGCAAGTATTACTCTGATACCAAAACCAGAGAAAGATCCAACCAAAAAGGAGAACTATAGGCCAATCCCACTAATGAACATTGTTGCAAAGATTCTCAATAAAATACTGGCAAATAGAATGCAGCAAATCATCAAGAAGATTATACATCATGATCAAGTGGGGTTCATTCCAGGAATGCAGGGATGGTTTAACATATGCAAATCAATAAATGTAATACACCACATCAACAGAGTCAAAAAGAAAAACCACAAGGGCATTTCAATAGATGCAGAAAAAGCTTTCGACAAAGTCCAACACATGCTCATGACAAAAACCCTTGAGAAACTCGGAATACACGGTGTCTACCTCAACTTTATAAAGGCCATCTATGAGAAACCAACAGCCAACATTATACTAAATGGACAAAAACTGAAAGCTTTCACCTTAAAATCAGGAACAAGACAAGGATGTCCACTATCACCACTCCTTTTCAATATAGTTCTGGAAACACTAGCCAGGGGAATCAGACAAGAGAGAGAAATAAAGTTAGGAAAGGAAAAAATTAAATTATCACTATTTGCAGATGACGTGATACTCTATATAAAAGACTGAAAAAACTCCATTAAAAGACTGCTAGAGGTGATAAACAAGCTCAGCAGTGTAGCTGGATACAAAGTCATTGCTCAAAAATCAATAGCATTCCTGTACACAAACAAAAAACTCATCGAGAGAGAAATTATGGAAATATCGCCCTCTACAATATCTAAAAAAATGAAATACTTAGAAATCAACCTAACTAAAAATGTAAAAGACCTATATGCTGAAAATTATACTATACTGATAAAGGAGATTGAAGAGGATATTAGAAAATGGAAGGATATTCCTTGCTCTTGGCTAGGAAGAACCAACATTATGAAAATGGCCATACTCCCCCAACTGTTATACAGATTTAACGCAATCCCAATCAAAATACCATTGACATACCTCATATATTTTGAGAAAACAGTCCTAAAATTCATTTGGAAACAGAAGAAACCTAGAATAGCATAGGCAATTCTGGGCAACAAAGGCAAGGCAGGAGGCATCTCAATTCCTGACTTGAATTTATGCTACAAAGCCACAGTGATAAAATCAGCTTGGTACTGGCAAAGAAATAGACCTGAGGATCAATGGAACAGATTAGAAGTTGCAAGCACAACTACAAAGACACTCAGCCACCTGATATTTGACAAAGGGGCTAAATATGTCCACTGGAAGAAGGATAGCCTCGTTAATAAAAGGTGCTGGAAAAAATGGCTCTCCACATGCTGAAGATTGAAACTAGATCCATGCATATCACCATGAACAAAACTAAAGTCTAAATGGATCAAAGACCTAAATATTAAAACAGAAACATTAAATCTACTGAAAGACCAGGTAGGTAGAAGTCTTGGAGACAGAGGGGTAGGCAGAGAATTCATGAACAAAACACAAACTGCACAGGAAACACTTCAAAGAATCAACAAATGGGATCTCCTATTACTGAAAAGTTTTTTTCACTTCAAAGGAAATCACCAACAGAGTGAATAGAAAACTCACAGAGTGGGAAAGAATTTTAGCCAGCAACCCCTCAGACAAAGGAGTTATATCCAGAACATATAAAGAAATGAAAAACATCAAGCTCCGACCCTCTCCAAACATGGGCATCTGAGATGAGCACACAGTTCTCAGAGAAAGATATACAAATGACAAATAAATACATGAAGAAATGTTCACCATCACTGGTCACTCGAGAAATGCAAATTAAAACAACACTGAGATTTCACCTCACTCCGGAAAGAATAGCTGCCATCAAGAAATCAACTGATAACAAATGTTGGCGAGGCTGCGGGGAAAAAGGGAACACTGCTCCACTGTTGGTGGGAATGTAGACTCATGCAACCACTATGGAAAACCATATGGAGAATTCTCAGAAAACTAGGATTGGAAGCCCCATTCAATCCAGCTATTCCCCTGCTGGGGATTTTCCCAGAAGAACTGACATGTTTATCACAGTGATATATGTGCACCCATGTTCATAGCAGCACAATTTGTAATAGCTAAATCGTGGAAATAACCAAGATGTCCATCAACTGCAGAGTGTATAAAAAGAATGTGGTATTTTTATACAATGGAGTATTACTCAGCTATAAAAAGGATGATCTTGAGTCCTTCATAAGTAAGTGAAGACAACTTGAGACTGTCCTTATTCGTGAAATAAATAAGAAACATATTTATAAATATCACATTGTGTCTTTAGTGTAAAAAGTAGTAAGAACTATAAAAGTAATAAAACCCAAAATGTGTCATTGCTATTGTAAAAAACAGAGGAAAAGAAAGGGCTCTAAGGGATATAACTGCATGTATGTTTGAGTGTGTAAAATAGATTACCATATTGCTGAATCTATGTTGGATATTTGAGCAGAACTGTTTGCAGTCTCACTGTTTGAATGTCTACTATGTATCCTTTAATTTTGTAACTTGAACAACCACATGCAAGATGACAATATGTAATTTATCAGCTAGTGATTTCTTAATGTTTTTTTCTTTTCTCTTTTTTCTTTTTTCTTTCAGAGTTCTGTATTGTTGCTACCCTTTGTTCTGTTTTTTTTTCTCTCTTTAAATAAAATTTTTAAAATGTGTAATTGCTATTGTAAAAAAGAGAGGAAATAGGAAGTGCCGTAAAAGATATAACTGCATGTATATATAAATGTGTAGGATTGATAACCATATTTCTAAGTTCTTGTTGAATTTTGAACAGATCTGTTTGCAGTCTCATGGGTTGAATGTCCACTTTATGTGCTTTAATTTTTGAACAACTATTTCTAAAGGACAATATGTAATTTATCAACTAGTGATTTCTTACTGTTTATCTTTTTTTTGAAATTCTGTAATATTTCTACCCTTTTTCTGTTTTTTCTTTAAATAAAAAAAGAAAAAAAAGAAATAACCCTAAGATGTAAGCATTACTACATGATAAATGCTAATTTCACTTTCTTTAAAAATTAATTTTTATAACTTTAATATTTTTTCTGATTTTGGTCTACAGATTGAATGACTTGAATCTATAATTTAATACAACCCAAAAAGATGTCAAAGGCTTTTCATGAACATTATTCTGTATTTTATTTATTTATAAGGGCTCTATTGAAAGAAGTGGGTACACATTTTCACTAGTTATTCATTGACATATCTTTTAAAATTCCATTTACACACTGACTTTTAAATTGATATTTTTATATTTCATTTTCAGCCTGGCTTTCAATTTTCAATAAAGAAATTTTTATGCCATTCGAAACATCATCAGAAGATACAATTCACACTCTACATTGTTAGTGTAAAAGAATTCATGTAATATCTCTTTGGAAATTTATTCTAGTATGGATCTTCAAATTTAGATAGTAGTTTCAAAATTCTCCTGCATTCTTATATTTTCTTTGTAAATTGAAATAATGTGTAAAATATTTACCTTGAAATGATAGTCTCACAAATTTTAAGCAACAAATGTGTGTTTCTCTTATGGGAAAACAAATCTGATAATGCAAACATAATGATAATTGAAAAGTAAACCAGTGAAGTTAATCTCAGAAGCATAAGTCTAGCGAGTATATGACTTTTCCAAAAATACTTCAAGCACTAAGTAGTATTTATCATTAAAATGTAATGATTGTTGACTCTGGAGAGGAATAATTTCCTATTCTGTGTTTCTTCTTCTTCTTCTTCTTCTTCTTTTTCTTCTTCTTCTTCTTCTTCTTCTTCTTCTTCTTCTTCTTCTTCTTCTTCTTCTTCTTCTTCTTCCTCCTCCTCTTCCTCTTCCTCTTCCTCTTCTTCTTCTTCTTCTTCTTTTTTTTTTTAATCAGTACCGGGGATCAAACTCACAACCAGGCGCTGGCAAGGCAGATGCTTATGCTGCTGAGCTAAATCCCTGGCCCCATCTTATTTAAAGATAAGAACAGTTATATATATATAAAATAAAACCTTAGTTTGGGAGCATAATTTGTTCCAGAAATGTGCAATATGCTTGTAATCCAAAGCACTTGTATATTAAAGCCAAATTCCCTATAAGCAATGAAGGAAACTCAGATGCTTTGTTTCACAACCCAAAAATGTTCATATAAAAGTGATTACAATACTGTAATATAATGTAAGATAATAAAAAGGTTAAAAAATAAATGAAAATAAACTAGTTAACCTGCGTTTACCTTTGAAAATCTTTATGGTTGGTGTGAAGGAGACTGGAAGAGCAGGATTACTGCATAGGGCCATCTCCACTAGCACTAATGGAATCACTGCTATCTATTGGCTCAAGAAAATCTTTTTCTTTTCATGCAACATTAACAAGGACATTTAATTTAATTTCCTTTTGAGGATTACATATAAACGTGACATTGCATTGTTGATAAACAAATCCATTGCTTGCACTGCTACAGCATCATTCAGGTGATGCTTTTCCACAAAAATTTCTGCCATTTCCTATATTTTATACATCTTCATAATCTCATCTTAAATAAGACATTTATTTCTCTTTTCCTCTCTTTCTCTTCAAATGAAATCCCTTCCATATCCTCTTGCTGTTGGGAAAGGATCACCTACAATGTCACAGTGACAGAACCATTGGCTTGTTTGTGACCACGTGACATTTAGCTTCACATATTATTTGTATTAAAGGACATCACTCATCCTTAAAATTAAAATTTATGAGAAACTTTGCTTGTCTTGCAGAAAACTTGAAGAATAAGTTACTCACAATCCAAGATAGATAAATAGATAACCAAAGACTTTTTCTAAATATTTCTTAGTTATTTCATTCATTGTCAACACACTTTTAAAATTTATCTATATCTTTGTTACTAATCACATAATAACATCAAGTTGAAAACTATTTTTCCCAATCTTTGTATATGCATGCAAATTTTTAGCACTTAATTATGAGTTTCATAATAGGCTTTCTATTTTTTATTTTTTTATTTTTTGTATCCTGAATCAAACTCAGGACCTCACACTTGCCAGGCAGGTTCTGTGCTACTGAGCTGTATTTCCAGCCCAATTTTTTGATATTTTAGTCAACTCTGTTCTCAGGGAAACACGTTTAAAAAGAAAATTTTTAAGACAATAAAAGTCAGGTGATTCAGGGTTTGAATGTCATTATTCATTCAGACTAAAGTAAATTTATTAGACACTAGATTGCTTCATTCGACCTTCGTATGTGTAGGAACTACCCCATGGAATGATTAGATAGGTAAATTTCTAAGAATTTTTTCTTTTCAAAATAAGAATATCATTAAACAGAGTTGATCAGGAAGAAGAAAGCTAACTGAAGCCATGTTTACAATCACAATGTAATAAGCATTTAGAATACTAATGCAAACATCTTATAGCAAAGTGAAACGAGGATTCTCAAGGGACAATGCAGCAAGGTAAGTTATATATCCCATTTTCAACTACACTTCAGTAGTTCAATCAATCATTAATTAACTGTGTTATCCTAACAGAGAACTTCTACTGTTGACAGACATCTCAGGAGAGTCCAGTTTCAATTTAACAGAACGCCAAGTATGCAAATAGATTGTTTATCTGACTCCAATTCACAAAGGCTTTTATCTGAGGTAAAGAATGTATTTTCCCTCATAGTATGAATATGCTGTCACATTCTATAACTTCCTCTTGCCTAGAAAGTTAAGCCTTGTCTATCAAAATTAACATACAACTTGAATTATGTTGATATACGGTTTCTCCTAAATTTGTTTAGATTTTGTTTCTTTCCACCGAAGGATAAGGCAGTGATGCAAATTGGATGTATACTGTATCCACAAAAGCCTTTGAAAATGCAGATTATTCTACAAATCCTGTAGCAATCCATTTACATAAACTAAATATTAGTTTTATGAGTTTTCATACATGTAAAATTATTTTCTAATTAAGTATGCCAATGAATGACAGAAATTCTAGTATTTTTTTTAGAAAGTCTAACAGCTAAGAGCACAGTACTTGGAGATATATCTGAGCCAGCATTCTGTTCACCAGCTTCCCACCCACCCTCATAAACCACAGTAAGTGTGGCAAATGTTAATCTCCACCGACACGGTTCTCTTCCCTTCAAAGGAAGATACACCTTCTTGTATGATGGAAGGTAGGAATAAACTCAAGTGTAACTCTGGTAGTCACGATATATATTCCCTCTGAGAAGCAGTTTTTAAAAGCTAGTGTTTTATTTTGCAGGAGCCACATGTTTGAGATATTATAGATTGGAATCTTGCTTAACTTGGAATAATTGGAATTCCAACAGAAAGACAATGTTCCTGCAGAATCACCAAGATCTGCACTATACTTTTCTAGTAAAAAAATAAAATAAACATGATAATATGCTTGCACTAAGACACTTGGATTTCTGGTTTATTTGTTATCACAGCCTGATCTGACAGACATGATAAGTTATTAAAATTTCTCAGTCTCCGTTGTGTTTTCTGTAAAATCATAAAACTTAACCCTCGGAGAAATATCATAACTACTAATATAAAAGTTTATACTTAAAATACTTATAAACTAACTCCCACTGCTATAGAGTCAAAAGTAAATATCTTTCTATTATTAAGTATCAGATTACATACACAGCTTCAAGATGGAATCTTTATTGCCATGGATACAAAGAATTTCTGAACCTTAAAAATGACCTGATCTATATGGACTGCATTTGGAATGACCCATCATATTTGAAGTAATCGCTGTGTTATTCTTAGAATTTCTAAAGTAGCTTGAAGCCTTACTGATAACTTTAGTATTTTTAAAGAAAAATTTTTAAACCACCACTAACTTAACAAGTGTAATTAAAGAAGTCTATTAAAAAAAGTAATGAGTGCATTATCAAGATTAATTTTGCTGTTGATTCAAATTTTCTGAGCTGTTTCATTTCCCCCACTGGAAAAACAGTAACACTCAAAATGAGCAGATTAGGAAATAACCTTTTGCTTATTTCCTAGGAAAGTCATCATTTATACTAGACTGTATTGACGATGTTAGTAAATGAGGATAAGGGTAAAAAAGATTACTTCTCGCTATTATTAGAAAAAATGAGTCATAAGAACAATTGAATTGGAAGGGTAAGGCTAGGTCCAATACTAAGGTCGTAAGAAAACAGTAATGCTTCCAAAATATATCCTGGCTGAAAAGTAGGTAGAAACACTACTCAGATAAGAAGAAGACAAAGACCAGTAGCACATAATCTGTGAGGTTTTAGACCAGATGTTTATTGGTTATATACTCTTTAGGCTTTAGATAACTAAATAAGATGTTTGGCCAAGGTAAATATAAGTTTTATGCCAGCATTGAAATGAAATATTTTGGTCCAGATCAAAAACATGAATGAAAAGCGGGATGGGATATAAGAAAAGAGAAAGGAAGAAACAGAAAAAAAGTATGATGAACATGTAGAGAATAGAAGTATAAAAATAAATTGATGATAAAGATAGAGACAAAGACACAGAGAAGAAAGCATAAGGTGCATGAGTCAGGTAGATTTTACAATGATATTGACAAATAAATTAACTGAAATCTTAAGTGTTACCAGGTAATCAGTTTCTTTTCCTGCTCAGAGATATTTATGTTGCTTTGGAGGGTCTGTTTCATATTGCAAGGCAAAAACTCTCCTAGAATATGATTTCATCTGGTATTTGCTCAAAGTTTTAAATTTAGTCCAAATCTATTTCAGGTATTAATACTTGTAATATTCTAAATTCTAAATACCTTGATTTCTAAATACATTGTTTATTTAGGAAAGAGATTGCAACACTCCTAGTGAGTGAATAGAAGCACAGCATCCTAATAAGGCCAAGGCTGAGAGCTTGCAAGTGCCACCTATCTTCCCAATGTTTTGTGTATATTAAAGGAAAAACTTGTAACCAAGTCCAGCATCAATTTGCTAAAGTAAATTACGGTTGGTGTGAGTGTGCTCTTTCACATCAGGCAAAACTATGCCTCCATATATAACAGAGTATGTATTAACTTTGGCTCAAAAGAAATACAAATTAGGTCAGATTAGGAAGTCTAAGAATAGCGTTTGTTGCAAAGCAAAGTAAATAATGTTAAAAGTATTCTTATTTCTTATATATGTAAGAAAGAGCTTGAGTATGTGATTGTTATTAGATTGCACGAAGCTTTTAAGCCTCTTCTTTTTCCTTTCCCTTTGACTCATAACTGAAGATGATTTTTTAAAGGCCCAGGTGTTCTAGATTTTGGTGATGGTGGAGAATTAAAACCCATACCCTAGTTCTTCATCCTATCCATCATAAAAAATCCAAAGTCAATTTCTTTTCTTTCTCTTTTTAAGACATTTTTAAACCCGTTCGGATGCTTGTCTGGCTCTTCCCAGAAAATGAAGTATTTTCTTAGTGCATCTGTGATATTGTTAGTCTTAACATCCATGTTACATTTTAGAAGGGTGACCATACTGTTTGCATTGTGCTTACAGAGGTGTAGACCAAGGATTATCTAGGAAGATAAAATTTTAGATCTCAAGCTGAGATCCAAACTGAACAAATCAAACTTTAAATTATAAACAAGTTTTGTCAATAATTTTATTGTAAATCTTGATAAAGTATTCCTGAAATACTCCCCTATGGCAAATCCTATTTGTGTTCTAAACAATTTTGATATTTCTGTTTGTTTTATTAGCTAGAAAATGCAAGGAATTTTCATTATTTTCAGTATTATTATTTCTTATAATACTAAGCATAGTTATTAAATATAAATTTGATCAAAATTGGCTTAAACAACTTATTTTAGGTAGCACTTAGGATAATTTTACTCATGAATATTCAAACAGCTATATTTGTAATCTCCTGATCTCCAGTCGAACATAACCTTCATGTGAGGGTCAGTCATGTCTTTGGTGTTCACTAAGGTGTACATCCATGTTCCCTGTGAGACAGTTCACCTAATAGATACTAACTGAATGGCTGAAATGAAGGAAAGAATGCCAAAGCTCAAAGGAAAGAAGAAAGAAGGGAAGGCAGAAGGGAGACAAAAAGACAGAAAAATAATAAAATGGACAAAAGAAGAAACACACTACTGGACAGCCTAGGCTTCCAGCTATTTTAAGAATATCCTGAAATACATTAATTAAGCTTTCCTGAAATGCCATAAATATTTAGACGGTAGCCTTGACAATTAATCCAAAGTCACTTAGATGTGTTGCTCATGCATCCTTTAACCTTCGATTTCCAAACTGTTTCTCTACTCCATAATATGGTATATTCAGTGACCTTGTGTCAGTAAGTCCTAGAACTCTCCTTCAAACTTCATGTTGGTGACTTCTTAAAGGATGTTGGCCCTTGTCACTTAACTTGAAGCAGCTACCAAGGAAAGTCGTCATGTTACCCTATTTTACTTTTTTATTTTGCAATTACTACCTTCCACATTTTTTCTTAATTCTTATTTGTTTAATCTCATTACTGTCTGCCCCTGATTTATGTAAGTTTTATAAGAAGTTTTATATATAAGTTTTATAAGAAGATGTGAGTGGCACTAATAAATTTTTTCTTAATTCTTATTTGTTTAATCTCCATTACTGTCTGCCCCTCATTTATGTGTTTTATAAGAAGTTTTATAAGAAATTTTATAAGAAGCATAAATCTTCTCATTTATGTCACCAGTCTTAGAACCAAAAGCAACTATATGCTTGTAGTCAATATTAACATTGAATGAATCCATTAATAAATAAAGAGAAAAATTCTTTTGTTTTACTAATTTAGATGCAATTCTTTAAACTCATGCCAAGAAATGCAATCCTGAAGGGAATTTACAAGGGTTACATTAGTTAAACAAGGAAAGAGTTTTGGACTTGCAAATACGCTAAAGGACTAAAGAACATCCAACCTGAAAATTAATTTTAAGGAAAACAGTGATGATATGTATCCATGAGAAATTCATTTTTTATAATAGATAATAGACTAAAATTCAACCAATTGGAAGAAGAAAAAGCTATCAAGTCCAATGTGGTCTCATTATAGACTGTCTGGGCAATGGTGAATGCTGCTGATTCTGAGCGACCAGCCTCGGCATCAAAGACCATGCAGTCCTCTTCCAAAACACCCGCTGCCAGGATCAGTTGTGAACAGACCATGTAGTTTGCTATAGATACCTGTGCTGCTTTTACCACCTGAAAGCAACACGGGTATCTAAGTACATGTGTCATAAATCATGTAATACATTTGCCTCTAATCTTCCAGTTGCCTCTAATTCCTCCAATTGTCATTCAATCCCATTAATAACTTGTGTTTCAATCTTCTTCATTTTAATGATCCAAGAAAATATATTCCATAAACTGAAGCTGGAGCTTCAGCACTTCAAGGGGAAGGGACCTGTGCATTTTTATCATAAATCAAGACTATATGAAGCCACTTTAATGTCTTCATAAATGTTTTAAAAACAGTAAAATGACATCTGAACCTATGATGTATAAATAAGCCAAATAATGTAGAAAGTGATAAGTGACATTCTCCTTTTTTAATGACTAGCATGTAAGCACACATGTCCTAAGAAATCAGGTCTTTGATCTTAGCTTTCCTAGCAAAACCTAGGAAAGTGAAAGCACATAAACTTGCCAAGTGTAATGATTGGCTTGAAATTTAGTGCAAATGTACATCATCTAGGGAAAGAGTATATGACTTCTGGAATCAGTGAGAGAAATAGGAAAGAAAATAATATCATAAAACATAAAAACAAAAGGCAAACAAAGAAAAACACACTAGACTGCAGAACAAAACCAGCAAGTTTAATGTTTATTGATGTCAAGGAAATAAGAATGCCATAAAACTCACTTCACTAAAAGCAATAAAAGATTCATAAGGTATTGCTATAATTAACAATGCCCCCCAAAATGCAAAAATATTTTCAGTCTCCAAGTATGAACTTGAGTTGGGTTGATTTGAAAATAATTGAATAACCTTATGACATTGCTTTTGGAATACTTGTTTACCCTATAACAATAATTTTTCTGTTATCTAATTATGTATTAGTGATGACAGAATTAAATTCCCCAAAATGAATAAATGCAGTACTAAGTCAATTCACTCCTACAAATTTGGTAAGCAACTAAATATCCTGCCTGTATCATACACTTGAAAGGATGTTAACAGAGGTGACATGCTACTTTAAATCAATATTTAACTTATACACCAAATCTTGCTATGATTCTTGCATGAATGTATGATAAAACTTTATCAGCAAAAGAATATTAAATCTTAATGACAAAGCTAATCCATCTTTTTAAGAAACTTAATTAAATCTTTGCAATTTTATTTTAACGAATGAAATTAAACCTAATCAAATGCACTAAGTTTCAGATGTGTTCTGATATGATTTCCTGGTACATAAATGTCACAAGGAACTATTTTAAGGCTATACCACCTTTTTCACTTTGCACTGTAGATAATTACCATCCTGATCATATTCTGATCTATGAAAAGAACTAAAATTTGAGAAATATGGAAAATTTGAACAATCTTTGTTTAAGCAGTTTGGCTAGTTTTATTTAGTAGTCCTTAAATTTTACACTAATGCAGAGTTAAAAACTTTAACTCCATCTATGCACTTTTCAAATATGAGCACAGAGCAAGTAGTTTGTTTCACACACATTTTCTCTTAAGCAACATGATGCAAATAATTAAGCCTAAACTTAAACCTTAATTTCTCTCAGAATGCCCTACCACTCTTAAACAATACAGCACCTATCTACATTATTTAACTTCTCAGTTTCATATATAATTTTGTTCTTTAGTTATTTCTAATGCCTTATTCTACTAACAAGTGTGACCAGTAACTGTGATTCATTACCTTGGTGAAGCACCACCTAGCAGATTACTAAAGCTCTGGGTGTGTCTCTGGATGATTGATGGATAGGCAGAAAATTCAAGAAGGAAGGCCTAGCCCAGATGTGTGTGGCACTAACTAATAAACTGGGTGGAATAGAAGGGGAAAGAAGAATAAAGTATCACTCCCCTTCTTCAGGGGAGTTCCGTTTTTCATCAATGCAGCTAGACATTAACGTGCAGTTCCTTCTGGGTGGCATTATAGACTCTTTAAGCTTCCAATACAGACTCTTCAACTTTTTGCTCTGACTTACACTGGGCTCAGCAGTGCGCTTCATTCTTCTCACTTTAGCTGCATCCTACGGTCCTCCAGTGTGCGGGTAGAATTTTTGCACTCTGCTATGCCTAACCCCACAGTTGGCCACTGTAATTTCACTTTGTAAATTCTTTCAACCTGTATCTACATCTACTACATACACTTTTTAATAATAAATCTGTTCCTGAAGTGAACCAACATGACAATGATTTTGGTAAAAGAAGTGATTTTAGAGAAACAGAATTGTAAGGATAAGTTTCTCTAATCAGTTGAGAAGTTTCAGAAGTTAGTTATGTAATTTCATTAGCCAAATTGCCATTATCTGTCCTGATAATGTGGAGAATAGTGCCAATCCATGGGATGAACTGTTTCAAGTAATAAACAATTTAAATCCATTTGAGTATCTTAATTCACCACTTGTGAGATTCAAACACTTTAGTGTCTGTGTACAACACTTTTGAACATTCTTTGAAGCACGGGGCAGGGGGAAAATGTAATGATGCTGACTCAGCATCTCTAGACAAACTAGTAAAGGAAAATCAAGAGCTTCACACATGAGTAAACAACCAAAGTCTCTAAATATGAAGACAAATTAATAATGGAAAATATGTAGTTCAGACATTCAGACTCCCAGGTCCAGACACATATAAATAACCTAGAAGTTTCTAAGTGTCCCGGAAAGAATCTTCTTTCCTTTAGCAGAAGGACTGAAGTTGCAGAAAATGAAGCGCAAGACCTTATAATACAATTGACTGAAATTTAACATAAGTTTAACACTCAACCTCCAAGGTTATATGAGCTCAATATAAGGGTGTTGACTGGAAAAGGGTTGGATGTCTAAGTTAAGATGGAGATATTTGGGAGGATCCTGATGAGGCCAGGGATACAGAGTTCCTAGATACAGATGATATTATTTTTCCAGAAATGTCCCCAACCTCAGTGGCAAAGGTATCCCCATTTCACTCCCTCATGTTGTCGTCTCCTCTTAGACTTAAACAAATCCTGTGTTGCCTGATGCAGTTACCAAATGCTCACCACTCAATTTCACTTTCAGGGCAATAACCAGGAACAAATATAAGAAGTCTCCTAAAGATGATGCACATAACATGACCAATGAGGAAGTCTACTATACTCTCAGCGAGCTTTTGTGTTTGATAATTCTTATAAATAGAGGCCTGAGAAACAAGAATGGGAATGATTTTTTAAGTATGGCATATAACAGTGGAAGAAACATAAACCTGGATTATACTGATTTTCTTGATATGAGTCCATTAAGTAGAAAGTCTGAATTTAACATTGTAGCTTGAAGAGTTAAAATAATTTGGCTGATTGGCAGACTCAGTCACTCTGTGACTGAGTTAGAGATGCCTGATATTCTCTGATTGTTGATGAGGCAGTTAAAAGGGTCAAGAAAATAGAAATACTGGGGTGTAGTTGCCAGGTAAAACCTAATCTTGCACACCAGTAGAATCCAGAGAATGCACCCTTCACTAAAGCCTTAGGAAACAGATTTGTGAGGGCAACAGCACATTTAAAGTCTTCCATTATTATCTTCCCATATATCAAACCATATGGTAGAGACTGAAGTCACTCAGTTTGGGAATTTAAAGGCAGTAGTTTTAATTGGGTTCTGAAGGTCGTGGTGTGTGTATTTGCCATTATGGACAGCAGCAGTAAAACCATGATCATAGTGGTCAGACACATGTAAACCTATGGCACTGCTGAGTAGTCATGGTATTCTCTAAAATGAAATAGACAGAAGTCCTGCAAAGATTTTTGTTGGAATTTATAAGCAGAAAAACTTTAGGGAAAATGAACAGAAATCTACCTCAAATTGCAGACAGAGAATCATGTTCCCTCAACAAACTCTCAGAGTTGAGCCAGTTTACATACCTAGAACCTCCTGAATGAAGGGCAAGCCAAGTCTTCTTAAGGAAGGACTAGTTGCACTACAAAATGCAGGCACCCCACAAAGGTAGACAGTGGTAACATTATAACCCCTATCCTAAACAGTCTTGAAGAGAAAAATTGTTACAGGGAAGAACCAGCATTACACCTGCTCATACACTTTGCTTGGAGGAAAATTGTCCAACTGTATGCCAATTCATAGAATGTAGCCAATGGTCTGGCTGAATTGTCAGGAACTTAGAAGGAACATGGCTGGAAATAAATAGCAAAGATATTTGGGGAAGAAATATGTGGATAGAATTCCCCAAAATGGAAAAGGATATGAAGATATTTTTTGCCCCACATAAATGCTCACCAAAATGTGACCTCAGCAGAAGACTTTAATAATAAGGTGGACACAATGACCTGTTCTGTGAAAAGAAATAAACCTTTTTCCTGAGTCACCACTGCTATTGCCAAATGGGTTCATGAACAAAGTGACAATAATGACAGAGATAGAGGCTATGCATGAACTCAGCAACATAGACTTCCACTCTCCAATGCCGGAGTCCAGCTGCGGCAGGGCTAGGGTTTCCCAAAGGTGGTCAGGGAGTCGGCGATTGAGAGACAGAAAACACTGCACACCAGTCTGTGAGTGAATCTGAATCTGCCTTTATTTTTTAGAAGCTGGAATATATATTTGCCAACCCTGGCAACAACCCCCAGCCCCAAGCAGGAAACGCCCCAGGCCCAGGGCC
>PVLA01006151.1:119383-130293 GCA_004027455.1 Hydrochoerus hydrochaeris | reverse complement strand
AGTCCAGCTGCGGCAGGGCTAGGGTTTCCCAAAGGTGGTCAGGGAGTCGGCGATTGAGAGACAGAAAACACTGCACACCAGTCTGTGAGTGAATCTGAATCCGCTTTATTTTTTAGAAGCTGGAATATATATATGCTAACCTTGGCAGCAACCCCCAGCCCCAAGCAGGAAGCGCCCCAGGCTTAGCAGGTGTTAATTATCTTTGTAACATCTCAATCTTGTTACTTAGTTAGTTTGGGAAATGTAAGCGGAGGCACCTGGATGCCTGCAGGAGGAAGAGATGTGTGAGGCTATTATGTTGCTCCCTACATTGTTTCCTTTATCACTTATGGGAGTATGGCAGTTCCTGTGAGAACAGTGCCTGTCTTAGGTCAAGGACTCTTCATATGAATCCAACCAAGCCTTACCCCTCATGGGCCTGCAGGACAGCAATTGGTCCTGTGCCTGTCTTAGGCGGCCGGTGGTGTAACATATGTGTCCCAGTTGCCCGTCTTTGGCTGCCT
The DNA here is from genome assembly GCA_004027455.1 of Hydrochoerus hydrochaeris. Lineage (NCBI taxonomy): Eukaryota > Metazoa > Chordata > Mammalia > Rodentia > Hydrochaeridae > Hydrochoerus > Hydrochoerus hydrochaeris. The sequence goes on along the minus strand of PVLA01006151.1, from coordinate 129,790 downwards.
GTCCAGTGTCTCAGGGCAGTTGTCTCACAGGAACCCTGCAAATCCTCCTCCATGAGCTCTCCCATTATTCACAGAAGGCAAAACCCCACAATCAGTCCTCACAAAGGGGTTATCTAGAGGGCCTCCAGCAACCCCCCCGGAGTCTCCACCCTCGACTTCATATTGAGCATTACATAAAAACATACACATGTGAACTACACAAATTACAATTATCAGTACAAAACATTCCAAGATCCCACGCCCAATTCCCACATGCAGTGTCCTTTTCCTGGAGAAGCAATTGTCACAAGGCGTGGATGGACTAGGACGCGGCATGGACAGAAAAGGGCGATGGTCCATGGTCACAATATCTTGAAATCTACTGGTTTGAAGAGACATTTGGACATGTGGTTTCCCTGTCTCCAACTTCTGGGGGTTTAACAGTGTTGATTTCTCAGTCTCATTCCACATGGTGTCAGTGTTGGCTACAGTCCTTCAATGGATCTGATCGTGAGAATGGGTTCTGTAGGAGCCTTCCTTCCTCAGACCAGGGTCAGAGGGTGGCCACCATCAAGGGGATCACCTATAAAACTGCATAGTAGATACAGTAATACCTCTTGCTTTTAGCATATGTCTCAGAATTTCAGCATATATATGCCCTTCCTTGGACCCTGTATGTCCCATTACGATTATGATTTCTTGCCTCCGTACTTTTCTCTCTAAGTACCAGACCGTGTCCGCGGGTCTGCAGCACCCTTATGCAAGAATCTTATCCCTGACGAAATAGAAAAAGACTTACCTTCAGGTCCCTGTTCGGGCGCCAGATGCCGGAGTCCAGCTGCGGCAGGGCTAGGGTTTCCCAAAGGTGGACAGGGAGTCGGTGAGTGAGAGACAGAAGACACTGCACACCAGTCTGTGAGTGAATCTGAATCCGCTTTATTTTTTAGAAGCTGGAATATATATTTGCTGACCTTGGCAGCAACCCCCAGCCCCAAGCAGGAAGCGCCCCAGGCTCAGGGCAATAGGTATCAATTAACATCTCAATCTTGTTACTTAGTTAGCTTGGGAAATGTAAGCCGATGCACTTGAATGCCTGCAGGAGGAAGAGATGTGTGAGGCTATTGTGCCGCTCCCTATATTGTTTCCCTTATCACTTATGGGAGTATGGCAGTTCCTGTGAGGACAGCACCTGTCTTAGGTCAAGGATTCTTCATATGAACCCAACCAGGCCTTACCCGTCATGGGCCTGCAGGACAGCAATAGTCCTGTGCCTGTCTTAGGCGGCTGGTGGCGTAACATATGTGTCCTAGTTGCCCGTCTTTGGCTGCCTGTAGGACAGCGCCTGTCTTGGGTCAAGGACTCTTCATATGAACCCAACCAGGCCTTACCCGTCATGGGCCTTCAGGACAGCAATAGGTCCTGTGCCTGTCTTAGGCGGCCGGTGGTGTAACATATGTGTCCTAGTTGCCCGTCTTTGGCTGCCTGTCCAGTGTCTCACAGGCAGTTGTCTCACAGGAACCCGCAAATCCTCCTCCATGAGCTCTTCCACCCAAAGCTCCCGCATAAACTCTCTCACACTACTCACAGAAGGCAAAACCCCACAACCAGTCCTCACAAAGGGGTTATCTAGAGGGCCTCCAGCAACCCCCCTGGAGTCTCCACCCTCGACTCCATATTGAGCATTACATAAAAACATACACATGTGAACTACACAAGTTACAATTATCAGTACAAAACATTCCAGGATCCCCGTGCCCAATTCCCACATGCAGTGTCCTTTTCCTGGAGAAGCGATTGTCACAAGGCGTGGATGGACTAGGACGCGGCATGGACAGAAAAGGGCACCGCAAAACATAGCCAGGCATTTGGGAGGCTGAGACAGCTGTATCCGAGGCCAGCTCAAACTACAAAGTGAGACCCTGTTTCAAAAAACAAAAGTAAAAAGGAATCCAGCCTGTGATCTCAGCACTAGGGAGGCTAAGGCAGTAAGGTCGCAAGGAGTTCAAGATCAGCCTGAACTACAAAGTAAGATCTTGTGTCAAAAAAATTTTTTAAAAAAGGAGGTCAAACCTTCAGTAAGACTGACCTTCCATAAGACCACACTCTGTGAGATTATTAATGTCACCTGGATCCTTGGGTCAGACGACAAACGTGGAAATAATTCACGATAGAGCCTACTCCGCATCTAAAAACCACAACCCACGTGCGTCCACTAAAGCGGCCTCCGGAAGAGCATGCAAACACTTCCGGTCTACAGCCGCGTTCTCTCTCTGCCCACCTTCACGACTCAAGGATTTGCCTGAGATGTTTCTGCACATAGGAATTAAGGACCCCTCAGCTTCCTTCGCATCTTCTCAGTCACGGGCCAGAGAAAACCCTGGGATAACAGCCCTGCCCGTGAGGAGCCAGGCCTAAGAAGCCCCACACTTGGCTGCCAAGAAAAGGACAGGAGAATAATCATGATGAAGGTTGGAGAACCTAAAGTTTTGGGTTAAGTCATTATGGTGCCTCTCATGAGTTGGATGATAAAGGGCAAATTATTCAAATTCCAAGCCTCAGTTTTCTCATCTGAAACTTGAAGATATGGTAGCATCGGCCTCAGGGAAGATAGGGAAAAAATGTAATGTAAAGGGATCCTAGGCCTTCGCCCCAGGATTGAGGAGTTCCTGGGTCAGTCCTGGGCAAACCAGGGTGAATTAGGTGCTTTAATTCGGTGAGACTGTACAAAGTGCTTGGGCTGGCATGTGGTGAGTACTCTATAAATGAAAGTAAAATAAACAAGCGATTGTTTCATCTCTTCAGCAACATATTTAGTAAGCGTATCCTATGTACTGCATGCTGTTTAAATGTTCCCAGGCCAAACAGGCAAAGCCCTGTCCTCAACAGGCATTTATTAAGAACCCAAGGGTCCAACGGGATTGGGTTAATAGTGGGGATAAAGGTCAGGTAGGAGTGGACTCCAGAAAGGTGGTCTGTAGGCTCTCTCCTGTCAGAGCCATTAAACAAAGCAGTCATCTCTGCCTTTGTACAAAAAGGGAGCCTGAGAAGTTGGGCAGCCCCAAGGTTGGGTCAGATGCCGAGATTAAGGGCAAAATGTGTGTCTGCAAGTTCCCAGGTTTGGCCACAAGATGGCAGAGGAGTACATTCCTGAGGAAATATGGCAACAAAAGGCTTTTGTAAATGTTAGAAATCTCTTATTAGGACGTTTTTGTGCATACAATCAGAGGCCTCATCACATACTGGGTATTTATACTTCTACACGTTTCCACCCTGGGCCTGACGGCAGTGATCCCGGCTGGTCTGTAGATAAACATGAGAGTCCAGCAGGGGTCGCTGTGCCTCAGGGGACGCCAGGCCTCCTCCACTGGCCTTACTGAGTCTGGAAAAATGGAGGTACAATTATGAAACACTTCTCACACAGCAGGGTGAGCATTCCTTTATTTATATCCTCATCCTTCAGTCAACACATATTTATTAAAAATTGCTATTTTAGGGCCGGGGATTTACCTCAGTGGCTTAAACCCCTGGCTTGCAAGCATGAGATCGTGAGTTCGATCCTTGGTATCGGGGGAAAAAAACATTGCTATTTTTCTGAGCACTTATATAGGCCAGATAAACTAATAAACAGTGTAGTGCCAGATAGTGATAAGTATTATAAAGCAAAAATAAACAGAGCATGAGGACAGAGAGTAATGAAGCCTTGCTTATATTTAGGCAAATGTAAGTGTTCTGTCAATTTTAATGTGTCAAAGAGTTTTCTTCTGGAATCTTGTCAAGCAGTTGAGTCTGAAGACCTGTTGTACAGCAGAATTTGAGAAAAATCCCTTCTCACCATCTTAGGATTTCCTTCACCATTCCACTGTATCACCTCCTGTATCCTGGAACTCTTATCATTAGCGGCTTCTGAGACGGGGAAGATAGATGTACAATTCTTCTAGGGTCTTATAACCCTGACAGGGTTTTTATTCTCCTTTCCTATCAGATTGACATTTGACTGTGTGGCATTTCATTTGGAGGCCATTTTTCTGGAAATTTGGAATGTGTTTCAGTGTTGCCATTGAAAAGCCCAAGCCGCCCTCACTACTGGTCTTTTATCTGAGAATGTTTCCTCTCTGGAAGCTTGCGGGTCATTGCTCAGATCCTAACACAGGCTGAGTATCCTTTAATCATAATGCTTGGGACCAGAAGTGTTCTGATTTTAGATTTCTTAAAATTTTGGAATAGTTGCTTATCCATAATGAGATGCCTTGGGGGTGGAACTCAACTCTAAATGTGAAATTCATTTGCACTTTATATGCATGTCATGCACACATTCTGAAGGTGATTCTGTCCAGTATTTCTACTGCATCAGTGTTTTGACTGCAACGTGTTACACAGATTGGAGTTTTCCACTTGTAACATCAGTGCTCAAAGAGTTACAGATTTTTGAAATCCAAATATTTCAGATTTTGGATTTCAGAATTGGGAATATTCTACCTGTAACATGAAATTTTGTGATAAAGTGTTTGGTAGGGTTTGTTTTTATCCATTGTGCCACATGCTTGTGGGGTCTGAAATGGGGACCCCCTTGTCCTTTGATGGATGGACATTTTCATGAATTTTTTGTTTGTAATTTTTTCCCTTTGCTCGTGCTAGATGTTTTTTTTATTTAGATATGAGTCCTCCTTGACCAGCCCTCAAGTTTTCTTATCGTGTCTCCTTTTCTTTTTGTTCTGTTTTCTTTTGAAATTGCCTCGTCCATGTTCTGGACTTTCTTGTGCATTTTTTTTTTATTTCCACCATCATGTCTTTAATCCAAAATGTCTCTTTAATTTTTTCAGTTGTCATTCATTACAGTAGCCAGGTTTTATAGCATGATTATGGCATTTTTCTCTTAACTTTTAGACTACTGATATGGCTATTTTAAATTTTTCTTCTTCCTTGCTTCCTCCCACCCAGTTGCTTGTTTCTTAGTACGTTTTCTAAGCAGCCCACTTCATCACGTGTCATGCTCCTGCTGCAGAGTAGGGGGCAAAATGCCAAAGAGCAGCTCCATGCACTTGGCCACTGTCTTCGCTTTGGGGCACCTAGACAGGCCACTGTATTGTACAAACCATGAAGGCAGCACTGTTGGATTTACCTCCCTGCTGGTGGGGCTCCCAGAGAAGAGCTCCCCGCTCTTGAGGTGGGAGAGTGGGGAGTGAGAAGGGGAGGGCTTGGCCAGCTGCGTGGTTTCATTAACCCCTCTGTGTGTCATCTAGTGCTCCACCCTTAACACAACTGGCATAATCCTTGGTTTCACCTTCACCAGAGGCCCCACCACCTATCTGCTGAGACCTGGGGAAGAAGCAGCCAACCGTGAAGGGAAGAATTTAAGGACCCATTCCTACTTGTCCCACATTTGCCCCTGCACCCAAGAGGCCTGGTGCTCTAGATTCCTGAGGGTGTGTGTGTGTATATGTGTGTGTGTGTATGGAGTGTGTTTTGCTACATGAGTTGTGTGCTTTTCCTTACCACTAGCTTTGTCATCAGCCTCTGGAAGCCTACTAGATTTCTTACCATTCATCTATCTGTTTTTCAGTTTCCAAAAATGCCAGTGTTGCCTTCTCTCTAATTCTGCTGGTTTATATAATTCGCTTATGTATAAGACCATCTTTACTGTCAGCTGGTGAGCGTAGAGAGAGAGAAGTCATGTCATTTTCATTCCTCGCCTTTAATCAAAAGTCCTGCTGCAGCTCCTGTATGTGCTTTGTGCGTCTCTTCTTTCTTTCTGAGACAGTTGGCTCCACTTGTTGGGAAAGTGTGTCTGCTCCACCAGGTATTTTGCCAGTCTGCTCTTCCCAGCCCTGAAGTGGAAAGCTGTGGACCTGCTACCCACTCCTTCTCTTGAACTTTCCAGCTCCGGGCCAGGGGGCTGCAGCTGCTGAGGAGAGGCTGGCTGGGGGTAAACAGCAGGGACCCTGTCATTCTCCTCCACAGTGACAACCAGGCAGCCATCTGTGTTTGAGCCATGTTGCATCCATGCAGTTGTTTTTCTGATTTGTTTGGTTGGAAACGCTTTCCATCAGCTCAGTCAGAAATAGGCCCAAGCCCCCTTTTGGTTGGACATCGTCTATGAGCCAGGCTGACCTAGGCAATATGGTACTTTTAGCTTAAATCCTGTTTCCACATGTCCACTGCAGTAGTCTGCAGACAGACAGGAGAGTGTGGAAATGACATGAATGGGAGGGACAGAGTGTGCTGAAGAGAATGGAGAGGGAACCACCCCAGGGTAGGACTTCAGCATTAGAACCTTTCTTGTGACATCTCCCCAGCTCCTCATGTGTCCATCCATGCGCCATTCTGTGGCCAGTGCCTGCCTGAGAAACGTGTTCAGATTTCTTACTGTTACTCATCAGCTGAAGCTAAGTAGCTATTTCTTCCCCTGGTAGGTGAGTCTTGGGAGCCATCATGAGAAGTGCCTCTTGACTTGGGCGAGAAGCCTGGTCCTGGAGTGGGAGACTGTGCTCCCACAGCTTCTCCTTGAGGTGACAGAGCAGCTGTTCTGGTCTTTGTCCCTTCTTCTGGATGAGGTGACTATGCTGAGGAAATTGCTTTCTATAGCTCAGAACTCTTCTTGCATTTCAGATTTAGGCTTTTAAAAAAAGGTGAGCATATGTCATGGAAATCATTCACATATGTTATTTTGATAAAAAGCACACAGTTTTTAATATTCAAATGAAATAAAGAACTGAAAACTATACATTAGAATAAAGCATATAGCCAAATTCCAGTGAAACTGAGATGATTATAGCACCTTCTACCAGTTTTAGTCTCCGAACCAAACTTTCCAAGGACAGAAGACCTGGAATTATCATAATGGTTCTGATAAAGAACAAAACCATCCATTACAATCCCTCTCTGAATAGCAGGGCTTTCATTCTTATGCCACTGTAAAAATGATTAAGTAGGAGCCCCGTGAAGAATATAAAAGGTTTTTCAATTAAAAGATAAATTTGACAGAAAGAACTTTATAGATGATAATAACCACGTTAGTCAAATTAATGAATCCACATTTGCTAGGTGTCCAATAAATCATAGCTCCAAATTGGAAGGATTATTCCAAATTTTCTTACCATAGAGATTTGTGCATATTAAAATGATTAGAATGGGAATTTTTAAGACAAAATGAGATAAAAGATCACAGTTAGGACCAAGAGGTGATTATAATAACGACTACCTTCCATTCAGCTCTCCCCATGCTTGACCCACCAACATGGACCCATTCATTCTCCCCAGCGCCCTTGTAAGTCTGGTTCTGCTACCATTTTACAGGTAGACCTCAGGCTCTGCTAAGTCACTGGTCATAGACTGAACAAAGAGCTTTTCATCCTAACATTTCAAAAGGTTTTATCACCACTTGTTTCAAACAAAACCCTAGATTTGATTTTAGCAGGAGTTATAATTCAAGTATAAATGGATATGGACCTGTATTACTAAGTTAACTCTGAAAATGGAAAAGAGGAATATTTGACAATATAGACACAGATTTCCCCCCAAATTGATTTGTAAAGCAAACCACTGCATATAAAAATGACGGAAGGTTTTGTGTGATTGATTGATTTTGGTTTGGAAGTAGATAAGTCTACACTTACAGGGACAAATAAACATGTGAGAATATCCAAAAAATAGAGCAACAACAAAAAGAGAACTAGGGAAGGCCTAATCTCTAAGGTCATGTCAAGGACCATGAAGAGTTTGAATCTTATCCCTCTTGCAATCCACCCCACCACAGCTTTACAATGTCATAGAAGACAACCTCATACACCGTGAATTGCATTAAACAGGAGGAACCCTGAGTTTAGAAAACTCAAATCTTTCTTTGCTCTTTGCTTCAGGGAGACATTGTCTCCATCTTTCAAAGCTGTTTGCTATGTAAATACCCTAGGAAAGAGAACTCGAACCAAAGTTATCTTCATCTAACAAAATGTGCAAGAATATAGAGATACAAAGATAATTGTCTGCCAACAAATAATACAAGTATTGCACAAGAACCATAATTAAAAGGAATATGGGTACATGAAAAGACCAATACACAAGTGGAAGGGACCATGAAGATCCAAATAGACAAAATATTCACAGACACTTAACATTTGATAAAACCATTTCAGATCAGTGGGAGAAAGCATGAACTTTTCAGCAAACAGTGATAATAAGATAGTTAAATGGAGAAAGAATCCAGTTCCATCCACATGTCATTGTGCACTAAAACTATGCTCCAACTGAAGCAAGGATTTAAATATTTCTGAAATGAAGTAATAAGGAATTGTACATGCTGGCACAATAATTGTATGGATAGCACCACTGGAAAACAGTAGAAGAATTTTGCTTTACCTGAAAGGTTCTAATATTTGAAGGGGCTAATAGAGGTAGAAAGAAAGACAGACTTAGAAATGTTGTCATTTTGAACCATCACAGTGTTGACTGAATAAGGCTAAAACCACTGGTGAATGCTTGGCAGGTGTGATGGTTAATTTTATGTGCCGACTTGGGAGGCCTCCCAGTTGGCAAAACACCAAAATGTTCCTGTGTCGGTATATTTTTACCTAACACTAACATTTAAATTAGTAAGCTTTTAAAGCAGGTTTACCACTTCTGGGAAGATGATGGAGTGGTGAAGAGCAGAGAAACAGCTCTCCCTGAGATTAGGTGTCCATACATTGGAATACAGCAACATGACGAAGAGAAGGAGGGAAGTGGGTCCTCAGGATCCAGCAAGGATCTGAAATGAAAAATTGAAGCTCAGAGAGGGAGAAGAGAGAGAGACCTGAGCACAGAAGAAGGAATGGCAAATGGCACTTTCTTCCTGAAAACTGACTCGGTGCATGGGGTGGGGGTGGGGGGAGGCTCAGACCTGCAGGTGCATCGTGGCTATGGGCCACTGCACAGTAAAACACAGCAGTGGAGCAGAGCAGTGGACACCGTGGACTGCAGTGCTGGTGAGTTATTCAGGTTCAGATGTCCTCCAGGAGAGGGTGATTAGCGGGTGGCCATCTTGGATAGAAGGCAACTGAACTTGAAACTCCAAGCAGCTGTGGGTTGACTCCATCTACTGGGTCCAGTGTCAGGATGAAGTGGAACTGAGTTCAAGGTGGCAGGAGGTCAAGGAGCCAGGCCCAAGCTGGTAGGGAGCCAAGCTGAAACTGGCAGGAGGCACACAGAGTGGTGCAGGCTGAACAAATCAGGTCCCAGCCTCACAGCTGGAAACCAGCCTGAACTTCAGTGGAACTAAAGGTGCAGGGCTGCTAGGATTATTCACTACCCTGCCATAAATCTAGGGCTGACTTGCTGGGATTAATCAATACAGATCTGGGCTCTTTCTGCTTCCACCAGTGATGGCAGAGACATACCCTGCAGTGGACATTTTATTTTCTTGTTCTTTCATATTTTTTGTTTTTATTTCATTTTTTTCTTGATCTTGTTTTTATCTGAGTGTGAACATTGTTCCTAGTTTTCTTATTGTTGCTGTTCTCTTCTTGTTTTTATTTCTTCCTTCTTTCTCTCCTGTTTGCTTTGCCAGTGCCAGAGTCCAGCTGCGGCAGGGCTAGGGTTTCCCAAAGGTGGACAGGGAGTCGGCGAGTGAGAGACAGAAGACACTGCACACCAGTCTGTGAGTGAATCTGAATCCGCTTTATTTTTTAGAAGCTGGAATATATATTTGCTAACCTTGGCAGCAACCCCCAGCCCCAAGTAGGAAGTGCCCCAGGCTCAGGGCAGTAGGTATCAATTAACATCTCAATCTTGTTACTTAGTTAGCTTGGGAAATGTAAGCTGATGCACTTGAATGCCTGCAGGAGGGAGAGATGTGTGAGGCTATTGTGCTGCTCCCTACATTGTTTCCTTTATCACTTATGGGAGTATGGCAGTTCCTGTGAGGACAGCACCTGTCTTAGGTCAAGGACTCTTCATATGAACCCAACCAGGCCTTACCCGTCATGGGCCTGCAGGACAGCAATAGTCCTGTGCCTGTCTTAGGCGGCTGGTGGCGTAACATATGTGTCCTAGTTGCCCGTCTTTGGCTGCCTGTAGGACAGCACCTGTCTTGGGTCAAGGACTCTTCATATGAACCCAACCAGGCCTTACCCATCATGGGCCTGCAGGACAGCAATAGTCCTGTGCCTGTCTTAGGCGGCCGGTGGTGTAACATATGTGTCCTAGTTGCCCGTCTTTGGCTGCCTGTCCAGTGTCTCAGGGCAGTTGTCTCACAGGAACCCGCAAATCCTCCTCCATGAGCTCTCCCACCCAAAGCTCCCGCATAAACTCTCTCACACTACTCACAGAAGGCAAAACCCCACAACCAGTCCTCACAAAGGGGTTATCTAGAGGGCCTCCAGCAACCCCCCTGGAGTCTCCACCCTCGACTCCATATTGAGCATTACATAAAAACATACACATGTGAACTACACAAAT